>JAJIBD010003249.1:0-149473 GCA_021461705.1 Cryptotis parvus | reverse complement strand
ATAAATATTGATATATATTTTAATATTTTAATATTTTGAAGTAGGCTAAAAAGATAGTAGAGTAGGTGGGGGTAGACCCTTTGCCTATCAGATTTGGGAAAAAAAAAACCTTAGCAGATATAATCTGTCAAGATATTACTATCCCCAAACCCTCAAAGCAAAGGTTTTGATTCGAGTTCTTACATGATTGATTCCTACAAAATGGAGGTTTGGCTAAGGCTCTGAAGGTGGCCAGCCTAAGTGGATTAGGCTGCACTCCCAAGACAGAAGGAACTCAGCAGCACAGAAGGTCCTAAGAAAATGAAAGATCATCAAATTCCTGTTCACATGACAAAGTCCCAGCAATGGACTGCAACCTAGGGGAAACATGTTAAAGCAGGTGTGCATTAACAAAAGGTGAGCACTCCATCTTCAGAGTCACCCACACCCCATTTTTGTGGGTTTGTTTTTGGGTCGCACACACAGCGGTGCTCAGATTTACTTCTGAGCGGTGCTCAGGGGTTACTCCTAGTGTGACTCCAGAAGTACAGAGGATGCCAGAAATAGAACCCAGGTCCTCTGTGAGCAAGGCAAATGCCCTGCCTTTGTACTATCACTCAGACCCTGCCTGTACTTCCTTTTATTCTTGATTCCGACTTCCCTTATGCCTTGTGGTGTGCGATTCATTTCTAAGCGGAGTACTTAGGGGTACAATCCAACTAGGAGTACAATTTCCTTCTTTGGCTCATACAGTTTCTTTCTGGAGAAGACTTAAACTTTTTTTTCTCTCTCTACTTCCACCTCAGCATTTGTCAGCCAGCATTTATGCTTCTTAAAGTAATGTTTGTTGTTATTAGAACGGTGTCATCAGCGGCTGAAGTGGTGGAGTTTGCCAACCGTCTATCTTCACTCCCATTCCTTTCCATTCAAATTGTCTGATGATGCTCTTGAGGGTTGCATTGAAAGAGTTTTGGTGAATCGCTATCACCCTACGAACCCTCTTTTGACTTCAATAATCACTGCCTTGTAGAATGGTGAGATCCTGTGGTGAATCCGTAATACAGCTCACGGGAGGATCTTGATGTATTGGGTTTGAATGCCCTGATTGGCTGGGCTTTGATGACTGCTTCAGACTCAACAGAGTCAAAGACTTTTCTTTCTTTTCTTTATTAATATTTTATTACACCACCATGTGATATACAATTACAAAGATGTTCATGTTTGGGTTTCAGTCATACAGTCTTCCAGCACCCATCCCTCCGCCAGTGCCCATCTCCTACCACCAATGTCCCACTTCCCTCCCCTCCCCAGCCTGCCTCCATGGCAAGTTCCTTATCTCTTCTCTCTCTTTCTTTCTCTCTCTTACACATTGTGGATTGCAATACATACATTTAGAGATTATCATGTATATATTTTCTCCTATATTCAATGCTCAGTTCTAGGCTAGCATTATCTTTTGACAAATATTAGCACACTGTTCCCTTCGTGTCCACCTAACCTCTGATTCCCACATGTCCGTGGTAGATTCCACCTTTTTTTTTTAATTGAAAGATGCTCATGTGGAGTCGGTTCCACAGGGTTCCAACACGCACCCTCCACCAAACCCATCTCCATCACCAATGTCCCGTCTCCCTCCCCCTCCACTTTAACCACCTGGCGGGCTCTGCATGTCATCTCCTCCTCTCTATCTCCCTCCCCAACAAACCCTCCTGCTCTTGTGGAATGCAGTGCACAAAAGACATCACTGTTTCACCACCCTAGACCCGCGGCCATAGCCGGCCAGCAACGCTCTAACTGGTTTTGCTCTGTTCCTCTGGTCTTGAGGCAGTCCCCAGCGTCTAGACAACAAAAAATGGTGGCTAGTGTGATGGGCGAGTCTCATCCAAGGCGCTTGGGGACCCCGGAGGCGAGGGGCCCACTCCCAAGCCCATCTGCCCTCCTCGGGGTTCCATGGTCAGCTAAGGCCCGGCGCGAGCCCAGCCTTCAGCCTCCCAGCCATCTGCAAGACCTTGGATGCTGGCCAAAGGGCAGCTCCGGGCAGGGCCACCAGGCTCGACAAAATGGAGGGGAAGGGGCGACGCCTCCATCTGACAACTTCCCAGTGATTCCCAGCTCTTGGAGCCGCCTACCTGGGCTCGAACTGGTTTTGGCTCTGTTCCTCTGGTCGTGAGGCGGTTTCCCAGCTCCGGACAACGAAAATGGTGGCTAGTGTGATGGATGAGTCTCATCCGCCGCTTCCGGGACCCCGGAGGCGACGGGCCCACTCCCAAAGCCCATCCTGCCTTCCTTGGTTCCATGGTCAGCTAAGGCCCGGCGCGAGCCGAGCTTCAGCCTCCCCAGCTGTCTGCAAGACCCTCCTTTCTTTAAATCAATGAATGTTAGACAGAGCGGCATCTTGAACTCCCTAAAAACCTCAATGAGCTTGGTTACCTTGTGGACATGACTTCGACAAAGAATGTGGAAAGATAGGTCTAGAGCTAAATATCAACAAAACAATGTTCATGAAAAAACGAACTAGTGCCAGAGGCCCCATTCACTCTCAATGGAACAAACATCTCTGAATGCAGCAGTTAGTGTACCTAGGTCAAGAACTCAACATGATGAACGACCTACAAAACCTGAACTGTGCAGGAGGAAGAGAGCTTCCTGGAATGCCTTCAAGAGCATCAAAGAAAGAGCTAAAAGGATAAAGAACATCCATCTCCGGGGGCCATCTCTTCTACTCCACCATTCTCCCGCATTAACATATGTCTCAGAGACCTGGGCCCTATGAAAGCAGGATGAGAATGCTTTCTGGTCTCCCAAAGAGGGAATCGAAAGAGCTCTGCTTGGAATATCACGCCTCACTCAAGTGAGAAAAGAAATCTGGAGTTCCAACATCTGTCGATGATCCAGAGTCAGGGACACTGTCTCATTTGCCAAGGCGGCGAAAATCAGATGGACTGGACATGTAATGTGATTTGGAGACGACCGGGCTGGACTAGAGCCATTGCCAACTGGACATCATCCCACAGGACATCAAAAGATCATGTGGCCACCCACCTACAAGATGGTCAGACTTCTTCATCAAGACCCTGAACAAATGATTTGTGGCTCTTCATAGTCCTGAAGCAAACAGATGCCATTGGGCTACACTGGCACATGACAGGGACAAATGAAAACATTATTGGTGCCTGCTTGAGCAAATAGAAGAATAACGGGATGTCACGTGATCAAGTGATCAAGTGGTGCATACAATACCTGACTTCTTTTGCTTTGAATACACGTTTAAGAGTTTTCTTTGCTATTACATAAATTAATAGTTCATGTTTTTTCTGAGTAGCATTCCATTCTATGACTTTATCACACTGTTTCGTCATTCTCCTATGAAGAGACATCTGGGTTCTTTCGGTTATTAGAGATTATGAATAAAGTTGGCATAAATGTACACTTACAGGTTTTGGTATAAGTATGTTTTCAATTCACTTGGGTAAATATTTTGCTAGCTGGTGACATAATATTATAAACTCTAATGTTACATGAACTTTCATTTCAGCAGCCGACTAGAGATAATTGTGATTTTACTTTGCTTTTATCTAATGACTATTATAATGATCTTTTCTGATGTTTATTTTTACTCTGCATCTCTTCTTGGTGAAGTGTATGTTCACTTTTTTATCCTTTAAAAATATGGGCATTGCTTACCCTTGCATGTGGTGGATTCTGAAAGGGAGATGACTCAATCCTTGGCACCTCATATGGTCCCCTGGGCACCTCCAGTAGTAACCCATAAACTTGGAGGCAGGAGTAATCCCTGAGCAATTGAGTGTGACCCAAAACCAGTACTTGTAATAATAAATAATCTTGGAAGAATGCTTACTTATTGTTGAGTTTTGATAATTAAATAAAGTCTTATGGATGCCATACCTGACAGTGTTTGGGGTTATTTCTCATGGTATACTCTTGGGGGGCCATTCCATGTCAAAGGTTGAGCTCAGGCCCTTACACATATAAGACACAGCCTACCACTTGAGCTTACATTCCTGAGTTCTTTTGCATTCTAAATATGTCCTTTTATCAGACACATGTTTTCAAATATTTTCCCCCACTATGGAACTTTAAGAAAATTAGGGTTCTCTTTGAAAATAAAATTTACAAGCATCTTCAGACTCTGTCATTTTTTAATTTTACAGCTGGTACTTTTTTGTATAATAATATTCTCAGTGATATCAATATAATACATACTTTTAATGCATTTACCTTAAATTTTGCAAAAGAAATTCTCAAAGAAGATGTAATAGTGTTCAATGTATGTTCACATACTAAATATTTACATAATAATTCTAAGTCCACAAAAGAAAAATCAATATATCCAAAGGTCAAAGTAAACAGATTTATAATAATTCTTGAAGACATTAACCAACACTTGTCAAAAATTGAAAAAAAAATTAGGGAGGATACAGAAAATAAGGGAGGATATAGTTAATCTGAATAGCACATCAATTAGTTTGATCAGATACTTATTTATTGTATATTTTATTCACAGCAATAAAATATACATTCTCCTCAAATGCATATGATTTGAGTATAGTATCCAAAATCAATACTATCTACCATGTTTTGTGTTATCAAATATGTCTTATGCAACATAAAAGTAACTAGAAATTATGGGTTCTTCCTATTCATGGAGCAAGTAGATGCTATTGGGCTGCACTGGCATGTGATAGGGTCATATGGAAATGTTACTGGTGCCCGCTCAAGCAAATCGATGAATAACAGGATATCAAGTGATCAAGTGATCAAGATAGTCTTGGAGCTATTGAAATTAAAGTAGGGAAACCAACAATAAGTTATTTGAGAGTAGCCAAATACTAAGAAATTAAACCAAATACATCTTGATAATACATAGAAAGGGAGAATCTTTAAGAAAATTTAAAAAATTATTCTTGAACTGAAACAAAGCAAAGATAGAACAAATAAGAGACTAACTCTTGAATGCCTCACATTTTTCTTCCAGTTTTTGTGTGTGTGTTCCAGTTTGTGTATTTCCAAAGATCTAACCAAGTTTCATTGTTCTTCCTTTGGTTCTGTTGAGTCTACTTTTCAGCTAACTGGAGGCTTTCTCTACTCTTACTAGGATTACATTTCTTTTTTGTTTTGGGGTCACATTGGGAAATGCTTAGGTTTATTCTTGGTTCTCAGTGTACCTCTAACAGTACTTGGGAACCTTAGAAATGCTTGCACCTTCACTGAATTTTTATGATAATGTTAATTGTTCTGCTGACATTAACCATCTTATCATATGTTGTTCATTTTTGCCATTAAATTCTCTAAAACAATAGTTATTTCAAAATTCCTCTTGGATGTTTTTAGCATCTGTACCATATCTAAGTCTGGCTCAGAAACATCTCAACTCTTGGAGCGTTTTATTTTTTTATCTCTGTTATACCTTGTCATTTTTTGTAGTTGAAGGTCAAGTATCTTACATTGTAGTAGAAACTGGGATGAATAGTTTCTTTGCTTTGAAATGAACACTCTGTAGTGTATTTTCTTGATTCATTAATGTGAAAATTGGTGTTAATGTAATCAGTAGTTGGGTTCTTTCCAACTCTGTGTGAGTCTGGTGTCTCCAAATCTTTACTTTTTAATAGAAAAATTTAAACTGAAGGCTAATTGCTTTTTAAAAATCCTTAAACTCTTCAACATATGGTGTGATTGTGGATAAATGAGCCTCTGCTGCTTTCATAAATTCCTCCAAGTGGTTCATGACTTAAAAATGTCTAACAATAATTTCTGCCTTTGGATGTTTAAAAACATTCACTCTATCCTCTTATTCATCACTACCTACGCTATCAAGAGCCCCGATCTCAAACTTAAATTGCTACCACAAGGTATTTGCAATTTTTAGTCAAAGTGAGCAATGAGGATGAATTAGCAAATGATTAGGTTTATAGAGCCCCACACACATTTCAGGAAAGGCTGCTTTTCTGTGCGCTAATGCAAAAGTAAACAAATCTGTAATCTCTGTGTCAGGTAGGGCATCCATGGGTCACTGTTACTTATCACTTGCTTATTTGAATGGTTGGTAGATGGAATGAATCCAGAGGCAAGAGAAAGGTGACCGATTGCTCCTAAGCCATAACAGAGTGTCTAGCCATAAGATAGATTTCTACCTTTATAGTAAAAAGTCCATAGGAAATGATTATCTCCTTTACCAAAGCTAGTCTGCACAACTTACGAATATTATTTGCATTTAATTATTCCACTTGTATCTTTCTCTTGTCTTCCTGCTGTTCATCAATGTGCTTGAGTGGGCACCAGTAACATCTCCATACTTCCTGTCACATACTAGTGTAGCCCAAGGACATCTGCTAGCACCAGGAACACGAAGAGACTGAAACCATTCATTCAGGTCATGAGAATGAGGTCTATAATTGTTACTGGGTTTTGGCATGTCAAATACAACATGGGTAACTTGCCAGGCTCTGCTGCTTGAGTGTTATACACTTGGTAGTCGGCCTCTCAGTTCGTGCATTTACTGATGAATGGGGAGAGATCGGCTTATCTCTTGGGTTGAGCTCTGGCGAGCTGTGGAGTCTGGATGTTGGAAAATGGCGGCCCTCATGGTGTGGGGTTTCAGAAATATCCCCCATATAATTGCTTACATGTGGAATATAATGTGTGGCCTGGGGTGTAAGAGTACTTGAAGCTGAGAAGAAAGATTTTGCAATTTGCAAACTGTTTGTTACTCTTAGAATTGTTTCCATTGCATGGGTAGAAATAATTATCTGAGCATCTTTCCTTTTTTGTATTTTCTGGAAATAGCTTACTGTTCATTGTATGTAAGAAATCACAGCAAGAAAAGAGAAGGATCTTTGGTGTCCACCCAGTGAAGTGTTTTTTATTACTTGCCAGGCAGATATTAGGACATCCCCCTGTTTGGAACAAAATCATGTATGTATCCCCTCTCAATTTATTGATGAAGTCCAGTATTTTTGAGATAAGAATTTTAAGGAGTTCATTAAGTTAAAATGAGGTCAGCTAGGGATGCCATATCCCAAGATGACTCATGTCATTATAAGCAGGTGATTAGGACACAGATACACACAATGAGAAAAGTAGTCATCTGCGGACCAGGAGAGAAAGCTTGGATAAAATTAAATCTGGCTACACTTAGATCTGGACCTTGTTTCCATAATTTAGGTGGTTTAGCCACCTACTCTGGGAAATTTTGTTATGACTACATTAGAAAAACAAAACAGCTTTCAGTATAACCATGTAACTCTATTTTATGGACAAATTTAAGCAGACTACAACCTTAAACTATATTAAGACTGTGATTGATGTTGTGATAGTCAATGTTCATTTTTATTGGATTGAAAAAATACCTATATATGTGTATTCTTGATCACTTGATCACTTGAATACCGTTATTTATCGATTTGCTCGGCAGGCACCAGTAACATTTCCATTGGACCCTCTCGTGCCAATGTATCCCAATGGCATCTGGTTGATTCAGGATTATGAAGAGCCTCAAACCATTCCTTCAGGGTCTTAACAAAGAAGTCTGACCATCTTGTAGGTGTAGTAGAAACTGGGATGAATAGTTTCTTTTGCTTTTGAATAGTTTCCTTTCTGAAGTTTCTGTTCATTTCTTCTCCCCTTTTTTTTGATGGGGTTGTTTGTTTTCTTCTTGTAAAGTTCTACCAGTGCCTGATATATCCTGGATATTAACCCCTTATCAGATGGGTATTGGGTGAATATTCTTTCCCATTCTGTGGACTGCTTTTGTATCTTAGTCACTGTTTCTTTTGAGGTGCAGAAGCTTTTAGTTTCATGTAGTCCCATATGTTTATTTTTCTTCTAGTTGCTTTGTTAGTGATGTTTCACCTTTGAAGATGCCTTTAGCTTCAATGTCGTGGAGGGTTTTTCCTATATTTTCTTCAATGTACTTTATGGATTCAAGTCTGATATTGAGATCTTTAATCCACTTTGATCTGATTTTTGTGCATGGTATTAGACACAGGTCCAAATTCATTTTTTTTACATGTCGCTGCCCAGTTTTCCCAACACCACTTGCTGAAGAGGCTTTCCTTACTCCATTTTAGACTCATTGCACCTTTATCAAAGATTAAATGATCATGTGTTTGAGTTGGGTGTCAGGATACTCAATTCTATTCCATAGGTCCACAGGTCTGTTTTTTTATTCCAATACCATGCTGTTTTAATTACTACTGCCTTGTAGTACAGTTTGAAGTTGGAAAGGTGATGCATCCCATCTTCTTTTTCCCAAGGATTGCTTTAGCTATCTTTGGGGTTTATTGTTCCATACAAATTTCAGGAGCGTTTGGTCAATTTCTTTGAAGAATGTCATGGGTATCCTCATAGGGACTGCATTGAATCTGTACAGAGCTCTAGGGAGTATTACCATTTTGACAATGTTGATTCTCCCCATCCATGAACAGGGAATGTGTTTCCATTTCCTTGTGTCCTCTTTTATCTCTTGGACCCGTGTCTTGTAGTTTTCTTTGTACAGGTCCTTTACATACTTGGGTAAGTTGATTCCTAGGTATTTGATTTTCTGTGGCACAATTGTGAATGGAATTATTTCCTTAATATCCTTTTCTTCTCTTTAGTTATTTGTATATAGGAAAGCCACTGACTTTTGGGTGTTGATTTTGTATCCTGCCACTCTACTATATGCATCATTGTTTCTAGAAGTTTTTTGGGAGAGTTTAGGGTTCTCTAGGTATAATATCATGTCATCTGCAAATAATGATAGCTTGGCTTCTTCCTTGCCTATCTGGATGCCCTTGATGTCCTTTTTCTTCTCTGATTGTTATGGCAAGTACTTCCAGTACTATATTGAATAAAAGAGGTGAGAGTGGACAACCTTTGTCTTGTCCCTGATCTCAGGGAAGGCTTTCAACTTTCCCCCATTTAGAATGATGCTTGCTGTGGGCTTTTGGTAGATGGCTGTAACTATCTTGAGGAAAGTCCCTTCAATTCCCATTTTCTGGGGGGTTTTAATCATGAACCGTGCTGGATCTTGTCAAATGCTTTTTTCTGCCTCTATTGAAAGGATCATATGGTTTTTATTTTTTTCTTTTATTGATATGATGTATTATGTTGATTGACTTGCGAATGTTGAACCATCCTTGCATTCCGGATGAATCCTACTTGGTCATGATGTATAATCTTCTTGATGATTCTTTGCATTCTGTTTGCTAGTATTTTTGTTGAAATTGAACTCCCATTTGACCCAGCCATATCACTCCTTGGAATCTACTCTGGGAAACCAAAAATACGCAGCGGAAACACCATCCCTACTTTTATGTTCATAGCAGCATTTATTCACAATAGCCAGAATCTGGAAGCAACCAGAGTGCCCGAAAATCGATGACTGGATAAAGAAGCTTTGGTACATCTACACAATGGAATACTATGCAGCTGTTAGGAAAAATGAAGTTATAAAATTTGCCTATTAATGGATGGACATGGAGAAGATTATGTTGAGCAAAATTAGCCAGAAGGAGAGAGACAGATACAGAATGACTTCATTTATTTGCATGGCATAAATATATATGTACATATTATGATACCAATATCCAAGGTCAAGTGAAACATATATCAGGAGGTCTTGTCAAAGGTGGAAATTATCACAAACGTGGGAGTCAGAGGTTAGGTAAGACAGAAAATGGAACAGTGTGCTAATAATTGTCGGAGGGTACTAATGCCAACCTAGAACTGAGCATTAAATAGAGGCAAAATGATACACATGACAACCTTTTAATGTATGTTCTGTAATCCATAGTCTGGGAGGGAAGGAAAAGAGAAAGAGAGAGAAAGGGAAAGAAATAAAGAACCTGCCATGGAGGTGGGCTGGGGAAGGGGGAGGGAAACCTGGGACGTTGGTGGTGGGAGATGGGGCACTGGTGGAGGGACGGGTGCTGGAACACTGTATGACCAAAACCCAAATATGAACTTTTTTAATTGTATATCTTTTTATTTGTATATCTCACGGTGGTATGATAAAATACTTTAAAAAAGAGAGTTCTTTACTGTTAAAATTCTTCTTTTTGGGGGGGTGGGTGTCACACCCGGCAATGCTCAGGGGGTTTCTCCTGGCTCTGCACTCAGGAATTACTCCTGGCTTTCTCGGGGACCATATGGGATGCCGAGGATCGAACCCGGCGGCACGGGGCTGGCGCATGCAAGGCAAATGCCCTACCCGCTGGGCTATAGCTCCGGCCCCTGTTAAAATTATTCTTTGCCCACAGGGGTTGGGGGATTTGTATATTTCTTTATAAACAATATATATTATTGATTTATAAAATCAAAACACTGGAAAGAGATATTGAGATAATCATATATATATATAAATATATAAGATTCTGAAAGTGAAAGAATAATAAAAAATGGATAAACTCAGAGGAAAACATGAAAGTCTTATAAATGACTTTAGTTGAAGAATTTTTTAACGATCAGATTAAGTTTTTATAACTATAGGAAAAAGCTGATGTGTTTAATTTTTCATGGCTCAATAGAGGAAATTTAAGCTATAATGAAATATTATTCACTAGAGGCCCTTGGCACAATTCTCCATGAAAATCTTCCTTTCAGGAAGAAACAATCTATTTGCTATCTCTGTGGATCGCTGCTATAAAAGCGATCAGTGGTGAGCCGAGCAGATTATAATATTGTTCTAGATATCATAGTACAAAGCATATGGTCAGAATAATAAACTGCCACATTTTCAAATCTTTGAGTAGTTGAATAGAAAGATGTAACCAAACATGTTTTCCTTAGTCAATCTTAAAGTATAGAATCAGGACATTTTAATTTCTGTTTAATAGGATGCTATGAATGGTTTCTTAGCCTAGATATGTAATTACATGAGAGACATTTATAAAAGAAAAAAAGTCATCTGCAGTCTTCTCTTTTTTATGGAAAAGGGCACGATGTAGGAGAATGCTCACCAGACATTTACATTTCACTCTGCATTTACTTTTTGTTCAAGGAATCTGCTGAGTGGATGAATTTAAGCATCATCAGTGGTCGAAATGGTTTTCATTGCTCTTGAGTTTTGTTGAGCTTCATTTGAGCCTAGTGTGGTTCTTGATGCTATGAAATGCAAATAGTCGAGCTTGTTCTCCCTCTAGACAGGGAAATGTTCCAAGAAGACGGTGACAAACTTTGCATTTCTGAACTAGTAATTCTGACTGGGTCAATAGATTAGGAAGTTTAACACGCTTAGCCCTACTTACTGTTGGAAGTGCAAAGGACGTGTTCTGAATTTGGTTGAAGAAGGTCCTTAAATGAGGGCCTCTGCATGATTTTTTTCTGAACTGAGCACCCAAAGGGTCAAGAAAGCCTAGACAAAACAACTTAATTGAAAATTGGCAGTAAAAAATATTGTCAGTCTTGAGAAGAAATTAAATCAATTAATTATGAAAGGGCATCCATCACTCTCAACCACAATAAACTTGCAAAAATTAACATTTATTCCTTCTGCACAGTGAAATGGTTTATATTTTAAAATCATAATGTGCAAGTTGCTGTGTCTACTATAGCATTCTTAATCAATAGATACTCACAAAAATTATACAAAGATCCTTTGTGACAGATACCCCCTCAGATGACATATTTTGCATCATTGCAACACTTCTTTCAATAGTAGGGGAAACTGAGAACTACTAACCAATAGGGTATATCCCTATTGGTTTCCTTTATTGCATTTTAGTCCATTATATTCTATTTTAGTGGACCAGCTAGAGAGAGTCCTGAGATGGCATTAAATAAGAGTTGCGTTGAGTCCAGAGCAAGTAGTACAGTGTCTAGGGCTCCTGTCTTGTATGCACCTAATTCTAGCTTGATCTCCGGTACCATGTATGATTCCCTGAGCCCCAGCAGGAGTGATCCCTGAATGCACAAAATAAGTAAGTTTTGAGCACAATTGCATGGAAATTCTTATGCATTAAACACTGACTGGATAACACCTTTTGTGGCAGGTCATCCGGAGTGGGTGGTGGAACACCCTTACAGGAGAGTGGTGCCTGAGGCCATGTGGTGCCAGTCAGAGATTGAATTAAGGGAGAATTCAAGTGAATATGTTTTATATTTATTGATTTATTTGGTAAATAAACCCAGTAGAAGCAAGAGTTTACTTTTGACCTTGTACTCAGTCAGGGATCACTCTGGTGGTGCTCCAGGGAAATCTAGACAATGCTGAAAAGCAAATCTGGGTGAACTGTAACCAAAACAAGTGCCTTATCTGCTGTGTTAACTCTCTGGCCCCAAGAATTAATAAGACTTATAAAGGTGCAGACCATGGAGACTCCAGTCCATAGAAGGAACAATGCACCGACATTAAGTGAAGAACATGCTAAGATCATCAGGAAACCCACAGATAATTAATAACAACAATATTCCAAGTGCATCAGTACCTATCAAAAGGCGGTGAGGCATACAGGTAGAATTTACTATGAGAGGAGGGTTTCTAAGAGGCCATTTGTAAGTGGTCCAGGAGACAGGCTCCTGGTTCTACACCAGACATCTCTAATTGAGACCTTGTATTGATATCAAGGTCCATGGAATGAACTCTGAATCTTGGTGGTGGGGAAGCTTCTAGATAAAAACATTTCAATGTGAGCAATTGGTATAATAGACAAAAGTGTTTAGGAAAATGACAGGTTGCTTCAGAAAACTGCTCCACAAACACTAATTTGTAAATCTCTCTGAATTTTCAGTTCTGGTGCCCTGATAACTTCCTTTCTATTCTCTCATCAAAAATGCAGTTGGCATTCGAGTCTGGAGGAGAGATGAACCTGTCCTCTGTGAATAAGTACTCTCCGTTTTGTGAGAGACTTGGTCAGTCCAATCATCTACCACCTTTGTGGCATCCTGGTCCTTTGAATGCCATGATACTCTGGCAGTGGTCCCAAACATGACTTATCCTTTGTGTTTTCCTTCTGAGCATGAATCTATCACACCCTCTCATGGCTTAAATTCTGTCACCTCAGACATCACCCCTTCATTGTGGTCCTTGTTTTTGTCCTTGGCAAGGTGACTTGCCATAGAAATTCAGGGAGCACTAGAGCTACGGGAAGTGTAATATTTAATGATTGTGTTTTTTCATGGATGCTCTTGGTTTAGCTGTGCTCTTATCTATATTTGAGAAAATTATGAAAACTTTAGTATTTACTTTATGTGATCTCCAGAGTAAGCTGAGACAAAGCAGATACTGTCAGACACCACGTTTCTCCAGCTCCTTCTGTTTTGACAAGTCTGTGCTCACCATCTATGTTTCCCAGAGTCTCTGGCTTGCTTTTTACCCCATGGGTAATATCCTAAAGAAGAGTTACATAGGTAAGAAGAAACTGGAGAAAGGTCTTCCCTGGTCTATCTATATTCATCTTGCTGGCATTATTGAATAGCAAGGGCTTAAAGATTTGTGCCCTGGCTGTCAATTACAAATGAAGCTTAGCAAGGGCTTTGTTTAAAAGTTGTGCATTCCAATGATAATATGGTCCATTCTGGAAAGCAGCTGCCTTTCATGGATTTTAAAGAGTAACCGTGTTTTTATCAATAGTTCTTCTTTCATGTTCTTTGATTGCTAAGCTATATAAGTTAACCAAAAGATAACTAGGCATTAACCCATGTTTCCTTTGGTTTTTATCTTCTTTGGAAATCCCATGAGTTTAGCTAAGTACATTAAATGGAGCATAAATCTTTATGTTGTTTTCATTAAGTCACATATTTGGAATATATATATATCCAAGACTATTTGATCAATTTTAAAATATTAGCTGCTACATTGAAGATTTGTGACATGGATTTTAACAAGTGAACAAACAGCTTAGGGCCCAGTGAAAATCGTGAGCTGGGTAGCATGGATAAGTTATGACATGAGTTTTTACAAGATTCAGAGAGTACTTTCAGATACACATTCACTGTATTGTTAGTCATGAGTAATTTGCAAATAATTTAAAGATTTCATTTCCATTATTACATTCTTGCGATTACCTCTTAAATTAAGGAAAAAAAATTCTAATGATTATTAAAGCCCTACATTATACTGCACCAATATGCATTCATTTCTACAGATATATAATCTTCCCTTTCTTACAGGATAATTACCACTTTAACTAATTTTTGTGTCCCTAATTTATTTTGCCTTTTCCTGCTCTGAGATCTTGCTAATATTATTCACTATGACTCACGTGTCCTATAAGTTCCCATTTTCTTTGCCTCTCAAAATTTCATTCATTTATTAATTTCTAATATATAATAATTTATATGAGAAACCTACATGGCAGAGCCTGGCAACCTGCCCATGTCTTATTTGATATGCCAAAAACCAGTATCAATTATAGACCTCATTCCTGTGACCTGAAGGAATGATTGGAGGCTCTTCATGCTCCCGGGGCGAGCTGATGCCCTTGGGCTACACTAGCATGTGACAGAACATATGGAGATGTCACTGGTGCCCACTCGAGCAAATTAATGAAGAGTGGGAAGACACGTGAAAAGTGATACAAGTAATATGAGAAACTTTATATATACTATGATGCATCTTGTATGTAAGCGTATTAGATATAAGTGATTACTGTATACTACACACTATATTTGGCATATTTCATGTGTATTTTATTTTGGGTTGTTTCTGTTTTTTGATTTTGGGGAGGTTCTATCCAGCAGTGCTCAGATACTACTCCTGATTCTGTGTTCAGGGCTTACAGTGCCCAGCGAGCCATCTGGTGTTGGAAATTACACCTGGGTTGGCCTCTTGTAAAGCAAATACCTTTCCTCTTGTACTATTTCTTTGACCTGTTTAATTAATTTATCAAATGATTTGTTTATTTTTGGGGTCACATCCAGGTGCTTGAGGATTGCTTTTTGGCTATGATTGGGGAACTCTTTAGTTTTAAGGGATTGAATCCAGGCTACCTGTATGCAAAGCACACCCTCTGGCTTGATCTATTACTCTTGTCTGATGTATAGTTTAAATATCTGTAACATTCCTCATTTTTTTGGCCTTTTTAAAAAAATCATCATCTCTTTGTTCATTTCAAGGTAACATTTCCTTTATGTCTATTTTGTTATGTCAAATACAATCTCCTGTTATGATCATTCATATGGTTTCTTCTTTACTCCTTTCCCCAAGTTATGTCAATGAAGACAGTGACACTGTTTGCTGAAGGGAATACACTCTCAGTTAATATATGCTCCATTCAATGACCAGATCAGATATTGAAAGCATCAGTCTAATCTATTGGAAACTTTTAGCACTTAAATTGGTTTTCATTTTTCACAGTGCTACTGAAAGATCCACCCACTAACTTAGTGTTCAGTTTTCATAATTAATTTCCTTAGCAAGTGATGAGAACATCTTACTTATGTACAGACACTATGGAAAAGGAATGCGATGCTAATAGAGATATTCATTTAAGTTTTGGACAAAGAAGTTAGGCCTCTTGTTAAATTATCTAGTGTAGGTGAATATCACAACTACTAAAATAAAAAAAATTGACACACCTACAAAATTCTTTAGTAGCATTTTTAGATACAATTATTTCAACAAATTGACTTTGCAAGTAGGCCCCAGAGGACAGTCTGAGAATCTTTCAAGATTTGAGTTTGAGACATTTGAGGTTTCAATCTTGCCACCCTTCTTACACAGATGTCAAAGTACACAAAAGCAGTTCATGAAATAAAGAATTAGCACAAATATTTTATACAGAAGGTGTCTAGAACTATAGAAGCTTAATTCCTGACTGCTTGGAACTACAAAAATTTATATGATGCTAGGTCCTAACATGATAGGAAGATATTCAATTTGTTATCTATCTGTCTGTCTGTCTGTTTATCTATCTATCTGTCTATCTGTCTGTCTGTCTGTCTGTCTATTTGTCTCTTTCGATCTGTCTGTCTGTCTATCTGCCTGCCTGTCTGTCTGCCTATCTTTCTATCTATCTCTTTCTATCTGTCTGTCTCTATCTATCTGTCTGTCTGTCTGTCTACCTATCTCTCTATCTGTCTATCTGTCTGTCTGTCTATCTGTCTATCTGTCTGTCTATCTATCTATCTGTCTATCTCTCTATCTCTTTATCTTTCTCTGTCTATCTGTCTGTCTGTCAGTCTGTCTGTCTATCTATCTGTGTCTATCTATCTGTCTGTCTATCTGTCTGTCTGTCTGACTGTCTGTCTATCTGTCTAATTGTCTGTCTATCTGTCTATCTGTCTGCTGTCTATCAGTCTGTCTCTCTGTCTGTCTGTCTATCTGTCTATCTGTCTATCTGTCTGTCTGCCTATTTGTCCATCTATGTCTATCTATCTATCTGTCTGTCTGTCTATCTATCTGTATGTTTGTCTATCAGTCAGTCTGTCTCTATCTGTCTGTCTGTATGTCTATCTATCTATCTATCTATCTATCTATCTATCTATCTATCTATCTATCTATCTAATCTATCTATCCATTTGTTTTTTATTATAATACTGTGAAGTAGATATTTACAAAACTGTTCATGATTGGGTTTCAGTCATGCAATGTTGCAGTACCCATCCCTCCACCAGTGCACATTTCCCACCACCAATGTTCCCAGATTTCCTTCCCCTCCCCCAGCTTGCCTCTATAGCAGGCAATTTGCCTCTTCTTTCTCTCTTTCTGTCTCTCTCCCTGTCTCTCTCTCCCTATCTTTCTCTCTCTTTTTCTGTCTCATTCTCTCTCTCTCTTTCTTTCTCTCTCCCTTCTCTTACACATTGTGGCTGGACATACTTACATCTAAGGGTTTTCATGTAAGTGCCTTTGCCTACATTCAGTGCTCAGTTCTAGTCTAGAAGATTTTAAAAAGAAAAGGGCCACAGAAATTTCAGTGAAAGGTGACAACAAGGCTGAGATGTTTGAGGGATTTTGTTCCAAGTTAAAAAATCATTCTTGGGCTACAGTGACAATATAGTGGGTAGGGCACTTGCCTTTCATGTGGCCCACCCAGGTTTGATCTCCAGATCCCATGTGATCTGAGTCCACCAGGAGTGATCTCTGAGTGCAGAGCCAGGAGTAAGCCCTGAGAACTGCTGAGTGTGGTCCAAAAATAAACCAAAAAAATATTAAAAAGAAATCATTCTTGAGAATCTACTATATACTCAGAAATAAAAGTTCAAAAATAAATTTCAAAGTTGTCCTTTTTTCAAAAAAAACAGTATTTTTAATAGAAAGTTTGCTTAGAAGGATTGTAGGTAAAAAGTAAAAGGTATCATAAACCATTCATGATTTATGGATCATGAATGGAGCTATTGGAAACTTACTACTGTATATCAACCCCTAGTCCAGGTTATTAGCATTTAGAGGACAGATTATCAGTGAGATATTTGAGTAGATCACCTTTAACTTTGCCCCAATATGCCTGTAAGAGTAAAAAGTGGCCCTAGGCTTTTCTTGATGTAAGTAATGGTCAGATTCCTTTATTTTATTTTTTTTTTCTGAGAAGAGTCCAGCATTTTCTATCACTGGTAATAGACATGGTCTTTCCAAACAGTAAGACTGTTTATCCATTGCTAGTGATCCAACATCTGTCTCTGCTATGGCCTGGGAGGGTGCTACTTAATCCTATCTCAGTGGCTTTCTGGGAAAGGAAAAAACAATCTCTTTGTTCTAACATCCTGAAAAAAGACAATGTCTTCTTATTAATACAAGAGAAAGGGCTAGAACCTTACAAAATTTAAGTGTCAGGGGCAGACTAATAGGCAAAAGTCTCTTTTAGGTAGTGTCCATTTTCTTCCAAATATACCATTTCAAGACTGTTTCTAAAGGGTTTATTTATAAAAGAAAATGATGGATAAAAACCCTTCTGTTATTTCAGAACAATTTACAATGCAAGTCTCTGAGCCAGAAAGTAAGGTTTCCTAAGGGACAGTGAAATATTACCAGTGTTCTCCACCATGAAGGAAAAAGGCCTAAGTTCAAGTCCAGAAATTCTTCTCCACTGGTTATTAGACTGTCCCTGGGTTCTCCTTCTGCCCTGTGTGGAAAATGATCCTTCCCACCTGATTGTGTGTGTGTGTGTGTGTGTGTGTGTGTTTGGGTCACACCCGGCGATGCTCAGGGGTTTCTACTGGTTCTGCACTCAGGAATTACTCCTGGCAGTGCTCAGGGCACCATATGGGATGCTGGGGATCAAACCCGGGCCGGCATGGGCTGGCGCGTGCAAAGGCAAACGCCCTACTGCGCTGGACTATCGCTCCGGCCCCCACCTGATTTTTAATGTTCTCTGGACACCAGACTGGGGCAGGAACTGGGGCTCTTCACAGGGAAAGAAAGTCAGTCCTAAATCTTACCCAGACTTTTCCAGGTCAGTCACTTTCCCTCATAGAAAAGAATTTCAGGAGGAAACAGTGAACTAAAACTAGTTTATTCAGAAACTCAAGGGAGGGAAAGAGAGATAGACCTGGTCAAGAGAACGCCGGCCTTCTCCAGAGTGCCAGCAGCGCTGTGGATTACTTTTTCAGAATTGGGGAAATAAATGCGCCCTTTTCTTCTGCCAAGTTGATTTATTATAGTTTAACTAAATTTTACCCCAAAGTCCATTTAAGTGTCCTTGCTGTGGGGAAGAGCTTAGAGTTGATGGCCATTCAAAAAAATTTTTTTATATCCCTGGCATGGGATGATCTTTGTCCCAGCTGTGGAGTCTCTTGTGGCAGAGGCCCAGCCAGGCTGGGGCCTGGAATCTGCATTTCAATGGTTTCTATCTCAGAGGTTTTCATGCCTTTGGGCTGGGTTAGGAGTCATACAATGTTTTTAACCAATATACCTTGTGTGTGTGTGTGTGTGTGTGTGTGTGTGTGTGTGTGTACAGACACTCATGCACGTGTGTGCTTGCATGCGTGTGTGTGTGTGTGTGTGTGTGTGTGTGTGTGTGTGTGTGTGTGTGTGTGTGTGGCTCATGGCTATAGGCTTGAGCCTGGTGTAATTCCCTAGCACCATGTATAGTCTCCTGAGCTCCACCAGGGGTCACTCCAGAGTTCAAAGCCAGAAATACTCCCCAGTACTGTTCCTAATGTATGTAGACTTAGCTCCAGCAGCAGAAGTGGTTGAAGTAGCAGCTTTTCCTCAGAGAAATCTCTCCTAGTGGCTGATATACTTTGCCATAGGACACAATTTCTTGTATCACTTGTCTTCCAGTTGTTCATTGATTTGCTCAAGGGCACCGGTAACATCATAATATCTCCATATGTCTTGTTGGGAGCTAGTGTAGCCCAAGGGCATCTGTTCGCTCCAGGAACTCGAAGAACCTCAAACCATTCCTTTTCAGGTCATGGGAATGAGGTCTATAATTGTTACTGGTTTTGGCATATCAAATGCAACAGGGGTAGCTTGCTAATCTCTAATATTCACTTTCGAGCTATTACATGCTCGTTTCAGAATCTAACAATTACTTTTTATTTAAAAAATTATTATTTTTTAAAGTACTTTCTTTCCTATTGAGTGGGGTAGAAGACTTGCTATTCTGAAATATTTTTGGGCAATTGGTAGGGCTAGAAAACCTAAAATATACTAAAAATATCAAAATATCCCCCCCCCAGCCTTTCTCCCAGTGTGGAAAGATAGGAAAGATAGTACTCATTTCTATGTCTAGCTTCTCATTTCCAACACAGTAAAAAAGTCAGATACGGAAATAGAGTAAAGATATAAAGGAAAAAATATGTGGAGGATGAAGTTTACTTAGTCACTTGCTGAATTAATGAGGATATAGATGTAATCATGGGGCCTTTCTTTCTGCCTCTTAGAGGTCCCAGGTAAACAGAGGCAGATCTTGGGCCTAGTAACTATTTTATAAAGGGAAGGAAAGGTCACACTTTTCTAACAGACAAAATCATTCTTGGGAACCAGTCATGCAAAGGTATAAAACTGCAGAAAAAAAAATAAATAAAACAAAACATGTGTCAGTTTCCCGTGGTCCAGGATATTAAAGACTTATGGCAGAGTTTGTGCTTTACTGGAAGAGGGCCCAGGTTCTGACCCAGGAACAACAACTGCAAAAGAGGATTTTGTTTTTAACCTGAAAATCTTTTAGAAATCTCCTTTCCTCTAAGCTTAAAGTTCTCTGCTTTCATGGGTGATGTGTTGCTTGGAGGCATTTCCATGTAAGGGGTTAAAAGTAGTAAGGTCAAAGGCTGCTAGGGGAGAAATGAATAAGAACTGTAAATAGGGGGCCAGAGGGATAGCACAGCAGGGAGGGCGCGCCTTGCAAGTGGCCAACCCGGGTTTGGTTTCTGGCATCTCATTTGGTCCCCGAGCACCGCCAGGAATAATTCTCTGAGCAAAGAGCCAGAAGTAACCCCTGAGCTTCGCAGGGTGTGACCCTCCCCCCAAAAGAAAGGAATTGTGGGGCGGAGCGATAGCCCAGCGGGTAGGGTGTTTGCATTGCACGTGGCCGGCCTGTGCTGGCCGGGTTCGAATCCCGGCATCCCATATGGTCCCCCGAGCACCGCCAGGAGTAATTCCTGAGTGCAGAGCCAGGAGTAACCCCTGAGCATCGCAGGGTGTGACACAAAAAAGCAAAAAAAAAAAAAAAAAAAAAAGAAAGGAATTGTAAATAGGAGAAATAACTATTTTCTTTCAGGGGCTGGGAGGAAACAAAAACAGTTGCATATTGCATATCTGTGTATCTGGTGCGAATCTCAGAGAAAAAAGGTGAAGAAGTTTGGCACAGTTTTTTTTTTTTTTGAAAGGCAATTTGTCCCTCTCTTGGTTGGAAAGCCCTCCTAAGATGCTGTATAAATTGGAGATATTGTCTACTTCCCAAGCACACAGACTGGGAGAATTTCTCACCAAACACTTTGCTGCCTCCTGCCCTCTGATGTATTTTCCAGAGAGCTAACTTGAGTGTTATATTGTGGCACTTAAGTTTTCACTGCACATCAAAGTTCCATGTGGGCAATCTTTACTCACTGTGATATTTGCTTTGTATCAGACTGGGGAATTTTCAATGTTTACATTTGTACTGTTTAACTATACTAGGGAGAAAGAGAAGAATTCATCTTCCATTAATGTGCATTCCTTTAAGCACCGCAATAGAATGGTCACAGTCAAATTGTTTTATAATCAGCAACATGCCATTTGGGGATCGGCAACCTACTGTTAATAAATTGTGTACAACCATCCTTCTCTTGGAGATGCAAGTAAACCTTTTAGAGTTAATAGACATAGCAGTCTTCCTTGTTTTAACTAAGTTGTACATTAAGAAGATAGGTTAGGTTAGTAGTTGGTGATGAATGATGTGTGTTGAATACATCTAAAATCTGTGTCTTCAACACATTTTTCATTAATGCTGTGGCTAAAATGTATTCCATAGATAAAATTCATCAGACTTGAACAAAAAGTGAAGACTGATAACCTTCTAAGACTAAAACTAGACCATTAGTAAGTATGTTATTTAATTACCTAGCAAACTTCTGATTGCTTGTTGATTACTATTAAGTGATAGGGTGATATTTGAAGAAACTGGCATATAGAGTGGACTGAATATGATGCAGGTGGGCCTCACGGGTGGCTTATGTGAGGCGGGAAGGGGAGAGAAATGGTCACTTTCTCCCCAGCCACCTCTACTGCCCGGGACCAGCTGGGCAGGCTAAGGACTGATAAAAGGCAAGTCAGCCCTAGGCCTTACCCAGGGTTTCCTCAGGGTTCTTGTCTTCCTTGCAGAAAAAGAATTTTCAGGAGTAGATGAGCAGTGAAGTAAAACGGGTTTTATTAAGGAGGTTTTAGGACAGGGAAGGAGGAGAGAGTAACCACTCAAGGGAGAATGCAGGCTGCTCTAAGCGACTTACTAGAACTTCAGCTTTTCACTGAAGGATCACAGGAGGGAGTTGTAGAGATGGTTGGTAATCTTTACTATCCCTCTGCTAAGCAGAGTCTCTTACCTGCCATCAGTAAGATTCTATGCTTCTTTTCATCAATTTCTTAAGGGGTAGCATATAGATGAGATGATAGAGTAAAAAAGTGTAACTTTTAATCCATGTATACCCGAATGAAATCATGCTAAAATAATTTCATTTTACTTTAATACCTTTGTTTCAGCTTTCTGATGGGCACTAGAAATACTAGTTACTTTAAAGAAGTAACTTTAAAAGAAAATACTAATGCCACCATTAGTTACTTTAAAGAAAAGACTAATGCCATCAAAGAAGTAGAAGAAAATAAGGCTTGTATGTGTGGAGTCTGATGTTTCTAGCTGAGGTGGAGTACTGCTTTCAGAGAAATTTGTGGCTCAGGGCCAGGGTAGTTTTTGAATTTGAAATAGGGACAGGAACTGGAAAATCAGTGCAGCTGCTTCAGTGTTTGCATTTGTACCATTTGACTAGACTAGAGAAGAAGACTCCATCATCTGTTAATGAGTCTTGCTTTAAGAATGTGAACAATCATTCAATTAGTTTTATAATTGATAACACACCCTCTGGGAATAAAAGATCTACTATAAAGAGAACTTAGACCATGAACACTAAAAAGTATGAGTGTATTTGCATGTGTGCACCTCTGTGTTTGTGTGTGCGTGTGTGTGTGTTTGTGTGGGTGTGTGTAAATGCAAGTTGGTACAAAGAATAGTGAGTACAGTGAAGAAGATAACCCAAATATTTCATCTGGGTAGACTTAAAGGGAGGATACATCTGGACAGAAACAAAGGCAAGTGACCCACAGTCTTTCTAAAACTGAGTAAACTGAGTTTGGTAATTTTGTCTTATGCCTCTTTCAACCTTTGAGTCCCTCCCTAAGGAGGTCCTTATACTTACACCAAAGTTTCTTTAATATCTGAAGTTGGAAAACCTTAGATATTTTCTGATAGCACATCTGAGTAATAAGGGCTGGTTTCAAATAAGTCAGCTCAGAACACTCAGAATCTTTGCTTGGTATGAAAGTTTGCAAGCTTTTTGGCCTATATAATTTCTTTTGAACCTCACCCTGAGTGTGGTAGTTCCATCACTGTCATTAATTTCCTTCTGGAATAGAAAAGGAAATCAAGGTTTGCTTTTAAATGCTTGTCTGAGATCAATGACAAGTTCATTGATGTATTTCTAGTGCCCATCGGAAAGCTGAAACAAAGGTATTAAAGTAATTTTATAGCCGATCATGGTCATGAAAGTTGTTTACATATTTAGACAACATGAAAACTTGAAGATATCAGTAATGAAGGCACAATTTCTCTCTTTATCTTTTACTTGTTTTTTTTCCACATTTTTAGACCATATTCTCTTCAGAGCAACTCTGCTCTCCAGACCTTAGAGAACTTGAACTTCCCCCATTCGGTGTGTGATGGGTTGAGTCTCAGTTCCCAGTTCAAGGGAAAAAGAAGCCCATCAGACTCAACTCAAGTCAGATTTCTACTTCTGATTTAATAGATGGTGTCCAAGAACAGAGGAAATTCCATACCTTCCTGGCTCCTGGATTTCATTCCTTTAGTCAAAGGGTTGAGAGTTGTTCACAGGAAAAGTGAGAGGGCATGGCTTTCAACAGTCACGGGGACATCCCAAAGCTTTCATCCCCTTTCCTTCACCACAGGTAGAGCTTTAGCCTCTGACTTTACATTAGTCTATCTATAAAAGGGTTTTTTTTTGAGATACAGTATTATTTACAATATTCTCTTCTATTTGATTGCTAGATGGAAGAAAGTCTCCAATAATTTGCCACTTTGATAGATTTTGTAGAGCAGAAAACAGAAGCTTCTGGGAACCAAATTTTTTTGTCTTCTGTCAAATTCCAACTTCCTTGTGCAGGTCATGCTGCCTGTTCTGAAAGAGAGAGAACTTCACACTTTAAAAAGAAGCCCAGGAAGAAAGAGAGATTATACTGTGGACATGGGTGTGAGAAGTTCTTATCTCCTCAGCCAGCTAGAATTTTGGTTTAGTCAGTCTTCTATGATAATCTCAAGCTTTGTAGGTGAAAGAAGAGAGTGAAGTGTGTTACCTTCATGAACACTTTGGGGAAGATATTTCTCAAGTACTTTTAATTAATTTATTTTTGGGCTGGGAAGTGGCACTCTTGGCTGTGTTCAGGGTTTGCTCCTGGCTCTGTGCCAGGGATCAGTCCTGGGGGGGCTCTGGGCACTATATTGGGTCCCAGGTCAATCACATGCAAGGTAAGTGCCTTATGCTGTACTATCTCCAGGTCTTTCCCAGAGGAGAAAAGTGGTGGAAGAGAGCAGGTTCGGCTAGCAAGGTACATGATGGGAAATGACCTTAGAGCAATATCTTAAGAATGTGAACTTCATTTCCTGGAGGCACTTGAAAAAGTTGCAAGATCTTGTTGCCAGTTTAAAACCTCACTCTGGGGAGAACCCTGGAAAAGGGCCAGGAATGAGGCAGCGAGACAGGTTAGGAGGCAGTTACAGATACAGGATAGATGTGGGGAATAAGAGCTTGAGATATAGAAAATAGGTTATAACAGTGAGAAGAAATAATAGAACTCAGAGAGAGATAATAATAAAGTTGTCAGATTTCTCTGGGTTTTTTGAGGCAGTGGGTAATTGATAACATTTTTTGCTATGATATACAGCCGTACAAGACATGATAAGAGATAGGAAGTTTGGAGGAAATTTGGGGCCTGAAGGCAAAGTTATGATTATCTTTGAATTTAATGAATTGAATGGCTTCAGGATGTTTATGGAACATTTAAGTGGAAATGTCCAATTGCTAACTAGATATATAAGTTTAAGGAAGAAATTTTAACTAGAACTGATTAATTTATGAAAGGGAGTTAAAAATCATACAATATTGGGAGAATTTTGCATTTAGTCTTTATTTATAATTATAATGTAATGTAAATAGGATAGAGATTTCAGTTGAAGTATGAATTTACAGAAGCATCATTAGATTCCTTGTCTTCCATAGTCTGTCTTTGTCAAACAAATTTATTTCTTTTATCAGTGCGGTTGAAACTGAGCTTCATAAAACCTTCATCTCTAAAAGCACATTTTCTGAGAGGCTTTTCCAAAGATAGAAAAGTGCAGTGGATGGATACTCTTCTGACCTAATATGGCATTTTAGAAATGTGTTCATGGGCCAGGGAGATGACTCAAGGTCTAGTGCACAGGCTTGGCAAGTATGAGTCCCTGATTCAATCCCCAGCTACACATGGTCTCTAGAGCACAATACCCCTAGACCCAATTCCTCCGCTGCACCACATTGCAAACAATTTTGGGAGTGTAGTAGTTTCATAAATTCTCTCATTGTGATGGCATGCTAATTACCAAGTATTTACAAACAAGCTCCCTCTTAATGGGACACCTCTCTTTGGTCACACATGCTGTCTCTATAGCATTAATAGATAATCCTTTACACTGGTTTTCCATTTTTAGTAAACTTTTGAAGATATATGGAATCCAAAGCTTCTCGTTTCTCCTAGTTTGTCAAGATTTCTTGAATATTCTGTCAGTTCTACCTCCTTATACCCAATCAACAACTTCATCATTGATAGTTTAACTGTGGACTATTTTTTCCCTTATGGATGCTACTGGAGATTGAATCTAGGGTCTTGCACATGTCAATCATGACCTGAATCACTGAGACAAATCCTGAGTTTTTTATTTTTATTTTTTAATTTAATATTTTTATTATACCACCGTGAGATATACAATTACAAAGATGTTCATATTTGGGTTACGTCTTACAGTGTTCCAGCACCCATTCCTTCACCAGTGCCCATTTCCCACCACCAATGTCCCCAATTCCCTACCCCCACCCCCCAGCCTGCCTCTATGGCACGTTCTTTATCTTTCTCTTACTCTATCTCTGTCTCTCTTCTCTTACACATTGTGGATTGAGATACATACATTTAGAGGTCATCATGTGTATCTTTCTTCCTGTATTTAATGCTCAGTTTTAGGTTGGTATTAGCATTTTTGATATTTATTAGCACTCTGTTCCCCTCTCTGTCTTACCTAACCGATGATTCCCACACTTTTATGTAATTTTCACCTTTGATAAGACCTCCTGATCCATGTTTTTCCTGACCTTCAAATCCTGAGTTTAATTGGTGGTTTTAAACATTTCACTCCAGGGATGGAAGCAATAGTATAGCAAGGAGGGCACTTGCCTTGTATGAGCTGACTTGGACAGTGGTCCATGAGTTCAGAGCCAGGAGTAGCCATGAGCACTGCCAAGTGTGGTTTCCACAAGAAAACCAAAAACAACAACAAAAACAACAGTAACAAAAATCTCACTCCAGATAGTCCCGGTTAAAAACTGCTCAGACACTGTTCCATGTTTTAGATGGCACTTCCTCTGGTCATTTACCTACTGCCCTCTGGTGGACAGGACTAGTTGAGGGTCATGACTGCTTCATTGGCAACACAGACGCATGAAGCTGGAAAGAGTGACAGATTTGGTAAGCAGTTTATGTCAAAAGAAAATAGCAATATTTATTCAAATATGATTAAGAAAGACAGCTTCAATCAATTGAAACTATGGTATAGGCATTAAATTCCATTTATTTTCTAGTTATAGGACAATGGTTAGTAGTTTAAAGTCAAGAAAGCAATGATTTTGCTTTTAGGTAGAAAGAATTTTCTAATAGCGGTGAAGTAGAATGAAAAGTTTCCTAAGTTCAAGGTACCATTACGTGCATCCAAAGAGGATACATGTGATTGAAAGTGTGATGTTAGAGTCAGACAGATCTGGATTAAAGTCACACTCTACCACTTCCTCAGTGTGTGAACACCCTAAGTTTTAATGTCTCTGTCTTT
Organism: Cryptotis parvus; assembly: GCA_021461705.1. Taxonomy (NCBI): domain Eukaryota; kingdom Metazoa; phylum Chordata; class Mammalia; order Eulipotyphla; family Soricidae; genus Cryptotis; species Cryptotis parvus. The sequence continues at coordinate 122,780 of JAJIBD010003249.1, read as the reverse complement.
GGAAGAGGGATAATAACTGTACCATCCAGATCCTCAGGTTAATAATGTTGCCTTCATTCTTTTACAAGTATTCCTGAGAGCACTTGGTTAAACATCTTGCACACTGATCTATATATTTCAGACTATGTATTCTAGGAAACCATATATTAGAATTTTCACCTTCATCATCTAGTTCTGGCAGATTGACTGCACTTTAGGGGCAGAAAATCAGTTTTATTAATCTTAATATCTGAAGCGCCATGGTTGTTCCATAAGTGTTTCCAGATCTTACCTTTGTGATGTTTTTGAAATGAATATTAGCAAATTACCTAGATTTTCTCCAATCAGACCACAGGCAATACGTTTTTATAAACTACCTTATGCCCTGTCTTCTGGTTCCATCAATAACCCCATGTTCAGAAACATGGATTTCCAAATTCAAGGATTCCATTTTGAAACAAAATACAAGTCTCTCTCATATTGCTTATTTTTCAACTAGGTCTTCAGCAAAATCAAACAATTGTGGTAGTTTAAATTAGTCTTGTATTGTCAGCATTGTTTGGTGAATGAAAACAAGACTTTGATGTCAGACAGACCTGAGTTGAAGACTTATTTTACCATTTCCTTAAAATGTGGGTTTCCTAAATTTCATTGCATGTGTCTCTGGAAGAGAGATGATACTACAACCCACTGGGCTATGAGGAGAATTAAAAGAAAGTATGAGCAAAACATGTGGCACCTAGCAGTTACTCACAGCATGCTAGCTATTATTTGTTATGTTATTTTATTAATATTTCAAGTTCACTCTATTATTCATTCTCTGCAAATCTGTTTTCATATGGATCAAAATACTGAATTATTTCCTTTGCAATTTCTTCTTTGACCTTCGGGTTATTTAAAAATCTGGTGTTTAATTTCCAAATATTTGTGGATTTTTAAATTTCCTTCTGTTGTTGATTTCTAATTTAACTTCACTGAGGTCAGAGAACATACTTTGTTTGATTTCCATCCTTTAAAATTTATTAATATTTGTTGTATAGTCCAACTGGTTCTTTATAAATCTAATATGATATATGAGACCTACATATTGCTCCAATTCTCCTTTTCTGCATCACTTTCTTGAGAAAGAGATATGTAGTCTTTCCAATCTTATTGCTCTTTCTTTAACAGAATGCTGATCTAAAGAATAGTTGTTTTAGGTTATAATCAGTGAATTTTTATCCTTAGTTCTTTCTGATCAGGGCCCTATTGGGCAACCCAGCTAGCCTACTGCTTTAGTCTAGTTTCCTGTCTTTGTAAGCAAGAATACCAAATCCATTGCCAGGAGCACATTGCTCAGATCCTATAAGCCTTGGTCTGAGAACAAGTTCTGATTTTCAGCACCATCCACAAGCCCAGCTGGTCCTCTTTCTTCTCTTCCAAAGCTGTGACCTTACACAGGGATTGGTGTTGAATACACCACCTGTGCACGCAAGTCACTCGGTTTTTCAACCGAGGCCTACAAATGTTCCCAAGAAAGGGAAAGCATAGGGTTTCCTGACAGCTTGTTGATTCTGTGAGTGGAAGCTGGTCATAGGTCTTGAAAAGCTTTGTTAAGAACAAGGGATTAATTTGACACAAAGACATCTGCCTGATTTATTTTTATTGTATTGATTGAAAGATCCAAATTTCCACATGCACTCAATAAGATACAATGCAGTTGCCAAGAGCAAATCAAAACCAGAAGGGGAAATAGGTATTGACGATGAGGTTATTTAATATCAGTCACTACATGTTTCCAGTTATTTACTGGGGAGGATCATCAGTGATGTGATTTTTCTATCTATATGTCTTTAGTATTGATATTTTATCTTTTAATATGGAGCCAATAACAATAAGTTTAGTGACAAAGAATTGAGCACAATAAGTAAGAAAGTGAGCTAAGACCGCATATAATGTCAGTCAAGGTTACCAACTTTGTGTCTGAACCAATAGGTCTGTTTTACTTAATGTTTCTAAACTCTAACTTTCCTCCTCTGTAAAATAGAGATCATCAAGTCTCTTTGATAGCCACATCCACCTGCCCACATACCAAATTCCACAGGATGGATATGTCATTCCCAACGTTCTCCCTTCTGAAATCTGACATACCATCTCATCGGTAAAGAAGGGAACAGCACCAGGCCCAGGCAAAGTCAGACCCGAACACCTGAAGAATCTGCCGTCAGTACTCATCAATACACTAGCTCGGCTCTTCACATGCTACCTGTCCGAATGCAAGGTGCCCTCCTGTTGCAGGACTCCTAAGGGCCGCTGCATCTGCTCTGGATTGCCTCCTGAAAATCACTTCGTAGATAAGGGGGTAGTCTAAATGTGGCAGTTTATCCGACCATGTATGCTGTACTAGCTAGTATAAATATTCTCCCATGCAACCACAATCATCGTGGGACTAGCTAGATCTTACCAGCATATTAGCCTGGCCACGTAGGACACCTAAGTAATTAGATCAGAGAGAAATGCTGTTTGCTTCCAAGCAAACAAGCATGGCTCCCTGATATACTCAAAGGCAACTAAAATACAAAACTACAATGAAGTAGAAGAGACTTGTGAAGGCTTGGAGAAATATTTAACTGGCATTAGTATTAGTCTTTGGTACAGAGACATGCCATCTCAGAAACCCCCTTCTCTACCCTATAAAGGCATTTCCAGGCAGATCTTGGCTCAAAACATTAGCATACTAAAGGGCCTAGGTGAGGTGCAGGGAGGGATTACCTAAGGGCATTTGACCCTCCCTGCTTTCCATAACAGTGGGAGGAAGGTCTGAGTTGCAGGGGTATAAACTAGCCGGTTTCCTCTCTCGCGGGCTTCTTTTTGGGCGCTCTCTTTGTGAGCTCGCACCCTTCTTGGAGTCTTGTCTTCTTCCCTTTACAAAGCCTTTAGGCGTGGTGGCCGCCATTTTGGCCTACACGTGGCTAGGGTTCTAGCCTGGAATCCTAAGCACCGGGCTTTTCCTTTTGCTGATTTGTATGCCTGAACCTGTGATAAGTAAAGCCTTTTAAAACTGCATCGGATTCCTGAGTTTTCATCCATTCCTCGCCGGCTTCGTAGGTAGAAGGGAACTCGCTTCCTGGCACTGTTGGGGACCTCGTGCGCGCGCCCGACACCCTCCCAATGGAAAAACAGCAGGACAGTTCTACTGTTCAAGAAGAGAGACATTCACAACATCGGCAACTATCGCCCCATCTGCCTGTTGTCCGTCATCTACAAGCTGTTTACACGAGTCATCCTGAACAGGATTGGCAGAACACTAGATGAAGGACAACCATGAGAGCAAGCAGGCTTCCGGAAAGGATTCAGCACAATCGACCATAACCACACAGTAACCAAGCTCATCGAGGTTTGTAGGGAGTACAAGATGCCGCTCTGTCTCACATTCATTGATTTACAGAAAGCCTTTGATTCTGTGGAGACTGAAGCAGTCATCGAAGCCCTAGCCAAAGAGGGTGTTCAAACCCAATACATCAAGATCCTTCGTGAGCTGTATTATGGATTCACCACCAGGATCTCACCATTCTACAAAGAAGTAATCATCAATGTGAAAAGAGGGGTTCGACAGGGTGATACCATTTCACCAAAATTCTTCAGTGCCACCCTCGAGAACATCATGCAACAATTAGAATGGGAAGGAATGGGAGTGAAGATAGATGGTCGGCAACTACACCACCTCCGCTTTGCTGATGACATCGTTCTAATAACACCAAACATTAGCCAAGAGGCACAAATGCTGGCTGACTTTGACTGAGAATGTGGAAAGATAGGTCTACTGCTGAATCTGAAGAAAACTATGTTCATGAAGAATGAACTAGTTCCAGAGGCCCCATTCACTCTCAATGGAACAAACATCTCTGAATGCAGCAGTTATGTGTACCTAGGTCGAGAAATCAACATGATGAACGACCTAAAACCTGAGCTGCGCAGGAGGAAGAGAGCAGCATGGAATGCCTTCAAAGGCATCGAAGAAATAGCTAAAAGGACAAAGAACCTCCAGCTCCGGGCACATCTCTTTGACTCCACCCTTCTCCCTGCATTAACATACGCCTCAGAGACCTGGGCCCTAGGAAAGCAGGATAAGAATGCTATTCGGGTCTCCCAGAGAGGAATCGAAAGAGCTATGCTTGGAATATCACGCCTCAAACAAGTGAGAGAAGGAATCCGGAGTTCTGACCTCCATCGCTATTCCAGAATCAGGGACGCTGTCTCATTTGCCAAGGCATCAAAAATCAGATGGGCTGGACATGTAATGCGATTTGGAGACAACCGCTGGACTAGAGCCATTACTGACTGGATACCACGGGATGTCAAAAGATCACGTGGCCGCCCACCTACAAGATCATCAGACTTCCTTGTAAAGGCCCTGAAGGAACGGTTTGAGGCTCTTCATATTCCTGAATCAACCAGATGCCATTGGGCTACACTGGTACGTGATAGGTTCCAATGGAAATGTTACTGGCGCCCGCTCGAGCAAATCGATGAATAATGGGAGTCAAGTGATATATCATAATTGCACGTGCTCACTAGTCAGGGCATTTGACATGAACTAGGCAAGAAGCAATACATGAAATGGAGAGTACACAGGACTCATACAAAGTCTAGAGAATTGTATGCAGTAATTGGACTTGTCCTGAGGGAAATACAGCTAAATCCTACATGGGAATAGTGGGAATAGGATACCTCTCCCACTCTGAGTGAAATTATCAGCTTTGTTTTAGAATGAAATTGCAGTGCTCAGTCATTGGGTAGAAGCAGCCTGAGGGTGGTATGATCATGGCCCAAGCAACAATGGAGCAGAAGCCTTGGGACAGTCTATAGGCAACTCTTTAAAGTTGGAGTCTACACTCTTATTCTTATGGCTGCTGCAAGAGGCTCTCCAGGAGATTTCCCCACACTGTTAAATCATGTCCACACCCTTTGAACAATGCTGTTATTGACCTGTGCATTCTTCTGATTAAATCTTTAGCCAAAAATAATTCTACATCATCAGGAGAAGAACCATTCTCAGAGAGGGGTCAGTTGTATTTCTGCAAAATTCTGCTCTTGCTAATCTGACCAGCCATGCTAAGATGACCAACATCTTCTATATTGGTCAGGCCACTGGTCAGATTTTTAATACATATCCTATTGTCAAAGGTCAGATACCCAGGAGACTGAAGCTGCAATAAATGTCAACCTGGAAAATTTAACATAGGTGGGAGCTTTGCTGGGATCAATTAACAGTGGAGTAAAAGAAGAAAGAAGATACAGATGTCAAATGGACTCAGTTATAGCATCAACTTCAGCTGCTCAGGGAAGGGCATTCTGGAGAATTAAAGTCCTTCAGTGAAATCCTGAATGGGGTTAGCCCCCTTCTCCCCCTTGTTGCACTGGCTTCAGATACTGGTCACCCTGGATGAGCTTAGGCAAACCATAAAGTTTTCTTTAGCTGAGGGGATACTCAGATAAGACTAAGTTAGTGATACTTTCTACAACACTCCCAGAAGCTGGAAGAAAACACCTACTTGCCTGCTTTATTTCTTACCATTCTTTAAAGGATTGACACACCTTCTTTAGACATGCTCTTCTCTTGTACTCTGGTTGCCTTCCTCTCTTAATTTTTCTTTCTATGTATGTTCTTCTCAGATGCTTTTTCCTTCTTTATCTGAAATTCAAAGACATTTCTCTGGACTCTATTTTTTTCATTTTTGTAATGTTACAGGACCTGATTCATTTACACGTCTTGAATATTATCTGGTGGCCTTCCAAATATACACTCATAAATTCGTTAAGATTACCAAGAGATAGGTATGCCTAATTAATTATTCTTTCCTCTTTAATGTCTCACAAGCATGTCAGCTGAAACATTATAAAAGAAGATCTCATTAGCTTTACTATTGATCTTCAGCCAGTGTTCTCTATCCTAGCTACTCATTCTAGAGTCCTGGAAGACACTCCTAGGCTTCTCCTTCATTCAAGAGAGACCTAGTGACTAATTGAAGCCACACAATTTATAACTGTTCTATATTTTTCCTATTCCTTTATTATCATCATTGACTTTTGGTTTTGGGGCCACACCCAGGGGTGATGAGGGATTATTTCTGACTCTTTGCTCAAGAATCCCTCAAGGGGGACCAGAGTGATAGCCCAGCGGGTAGGGTGTTTGCCTTACATGCGGCCGGCCTATGCTGGCCTGGGTTCGATCCCCGGCATCCAATATGGTTCCCTGAGCACCGCCAGGAGTAATTCCTTAGCAAAGAGCCAGGAGTAACCCCTGAGCATTGCCGGGTGTGACCCAAAAAGCAAAAAAAAAAAAAAGGAGTCACTCAAGGGTGCTGTGGGGACCATCTGTATTGCTGGTGATAGAACTGCTACTCACTTGCAGTGCAAATCCTGCAATCCCTATACTATATCTCTGGCCCATTATCATCATTTTTTTGGTTGAAAAGTTGTGATAGGCTTCCAGTTTGTTTCTCATGATCTACCTTAGTTTCCCTCAAATTATTCTTTTTTTTTTTAAGTATTTTATTATACCACCGTGAGATATACAAATAAAAAAGATATACAATTAAAAAGGTCATGTTTGGGTTTTGGTCATACGTGTTTCAGCCCCGTCCCTCCACCAGTGCCCATCTCCACCACCAACATCGGTTCCTCCCTTCCAGCCTGCTCTGGCGGTTCTTATTTCTTCCTTTTCTCTTTTCTTTTCTTCCCTTCAGACTATGGATTACAGAACATACATATACTAGCTAGTGTGGTCTTTATAAACCACAGATATTATCATGACACTTGCCTTTTTTTTTTCTTTTTTTGGCCACACCCAGCGATACTCAGGGTTACTCCTGGCTCTTCACTCAGGAATTTCTCCTGTTGGTGCTCAGGGGACCATATGGGATGCCAGGGATCGAACCCAGGTTGACCACATGCAAGGCATACGCCCCTACCCTCTGTGCTATCACTCCTGCCCCAACACTTGCCTGTTTAAATCTCTGAAAAATATGGAAACAACTTAAGTGTTCAATGACAGATAGTTGGGTAAAGAAGATATATATATATATACATATATATATAAGCACAATGAAATACTATTCACCATCAAGAAAAGATAGTTGGAAATGATTGCTTTGGACAAGACCTGAGTGCTGAAAGTAGGTAAAGGGACAAACATGATAACCTTTCAGTACATGTATTATAACCAATATGTTAGAAAGGGAAGAAAGGAGTGGGAGAGAGTGAGAGAGAGGGAGGGGGAGATAAAGGAACAGAGAAAAATGCCTGCCATAGAGGCAGGCTGGGGAGTGGGTGGATGACTGAGGACTTTGGTGGTGGGAAAAGTACAGTGATGAAGGGATAGGTGGTGGTACATTGTGTGACTGAAACCCAATCATGGACAAGTTAGTAATTGTGTATGTCACAATGACTCAATAATATAAACACTGTATCACTGTCTTCCCATTCATCATCGATTTGCTCTAGCGGGCATCAGTAACATCTCCATATGTTCTGTCTTATGCTAGTGTGGCCCAAGGGCACCTGCTTGCTCCAGGAACATAAAGAGCCTCAAACCATTCCATCAGGTCATGGGAATGAGGTCTAAAATTGTTACTGTTATTTGGCATATCAAATACGACATGGGTAGCTTGCCAGGCTCTGCCATGCGGGTGGCATACTCTTGTAGTCACCTCTAAATCCAGCATTTATTGATGAACTGCAGGACCTCAAGTGGCCTCGCAAGTCGGGTTTTGATAGACTGGTCTGCTGGGTGGAGTTCTGACGAGAGGGAAGTCGGATGTGGAAAATGGAGTCCCTCAATATTAAAAAAGAAAAAAAAGAAAAGATGGCATCTTGGGATGCCTTGGATAGACTGGAGAGAGTCATCCTAATTGATGCAACTGCAAAGGAGAAAGACAAATACCCAAATGTGTTCTCACTCATATGGGATATAAAGAAACCAAGCAAGGGAAGAGAGTCCAGTGAAAACAAATCCTTTGAGTGACCACAGAACTGAGGTTACCAGAGGGGCGAAGAGTGAGTGGACTGAGGGGATTAACGGCTTTAAGTGGTGGGTGTGGTGTGGTCATATCCATTTTGAAGAGGAATGAGACTGTACCATTAAAACAGATAAAGTCTTATAAACTAATGTTACCTCAATTTAAGAAAAAGATAATTTAGAAGAAATCAACAATGGGATCTATTTGTGGTAAGGATGGTACTAACGATGTTAAAAAGACACCTTAGCAAATAATGATACCTATAAAAGTAAAATGCCTTGTTTAGGCGCTTAAGGGCTTGTGTGTGTTTAAACTAATAAGGTAGCTCTTGTGAAAAAAAGAAATTAAAACCTAGGAAACCCTTCCCAGTGCACATAGGATTGAATCTAAAATCACTGCTATGAACTAAAGATTATGGGCGGTAATTATTGGCTGTGTATCTTAGATGTGCTTTTCGTATGCTGTTCCCGCTGTCTGGAATTCAATACCCTTGAACTTTTTTAGTCTATGACATTCTTTTTTCTAAATTTTTTATTATACCACTGTGAGATATACAATTACAAAGATGTGCATAATTGGGCCTCATTCATACATTTTTACAGCACCCATCACTTCACCAGTGCCCCATTCCCACCACCAATGTCCCCACACTCCCTAGTCCATGGCATTCTTTAAATCTTAAGATGGAATCAATATATTACTTTTTTCAGAGAAGTCTGTTCTAACTCCTCTGACTAAATTAGCTTCCTCTGCTAAAGGCATACTTAAAATTCACTTTTCTCTCAGATGACATACCAGAATTTAAAACATAATATTCATTTTATTTCCACTCTCCAACATTAGCTTCTTAACTTCTTGTGAGCTTCACTAAGACCATGACTTTAGTATCTAGAAAGCAGCCCTCAGCAATCTTTCAATATATTTTAATGTTATTAAATACATACATATGCATATGTATATTGCTTGTACATACACATATAGTATTAGCCTATCCAGGTTGTTGTAGCAAAAATGTTACAGCATGTGACTTCAATAGAACTCTTTGAGTTGAAGAGGCTGAGAAATCAAGATGAAGATGTTCAGGGTATGGCGCGGTCTTGTTTCCTGGCTGAAAGATGATTTCCTTTAGTTGTGTCCGCACATTGCTAAAGGAACAGCAGCTCTCATGAAACTCGGTTATAATGGCCTTAGTCCTATTCATGAAGTTCTGAAGGCACCCCAATCACAGGTTCCACCTCCAATGCCATTATATTAGCAGTGAGGCAGGCAACATTTGGGAAAATAAAAACTATAAACAAAATCAGACAAAATGCAGAGGCAAGACAAGTCTGGAGAAAATGATAGGAAGTCTCTGACTTTTATGCAGAAGTTTGGAAACTGTGTTAGAAAAGTGATTGCATAAAAGTTGAATGTTGTGTTATGCAGATAGAAAGGCAGACTCTCCTCCAGAGTTTAGCTAAGTTTGCTCTTGAAGTTTCTGTCTCCTTTCAAATCCAACAAACCCTAGGGCAGGAGATGGACCAATGAGCAGTGAATAAGAGAGTGAGGGCTATGAGCATGATAAAGGTGATCAGCTAATATTTCTTCAGCAATCCTTTGGATATATATGCACACATATGTATGTATATATATATGTATTGTGTGTGCATATATATGCTTATATGTAATGTAAATTCAACTGGGGAGCAGCAGTCGCAATTTTACCAGAAACTTGAGATTTCTTGACTGAAATCAGAATCATTCTAAGTTAGCTTGAATTGTTTCAAAGTTTCAGAATTACTTGTCTCTGAAAAGTCATATATCTTTATGATCTAGACAGCTGACATGTATAAGAAACAGTGTAGCCAGAGACTGGTGCATATCCAAAAGAGCACGAACAACAAGTGCTGGTGCGGATGAGGGGAAAAGTAAACTCTCATCCATTGTTGGTGGGAAATGTCGACTGGTACAACCTTTTTTGGAAAACAATATGGACATTCCTCCAAAGACTAGAAATTGAGCTCCCATTTGACCCTGCCATACCATTCCTGTGGATATACCCTGGGAAGCCAAAAACACAAAGCAGAAACACTATCTGCATTTTAATTTTCATAGCAGCATTATTCACAATAGCCAGAATCTGGAAACAACCAGAGTGCCTGAGAACTGATGACTGGATAAAGAAACTTTGGTACATCTACATAATGGAATACTATGCAGCTGTTAGGACATGGAGAGAAGACAGATATAGAATGGCTGCATGTATTTGCATTATATATATATATATATATATATATATATATATGTCAGGAAGTCTTGTCAAAGGTGGATTCTACCACATTGACAAGACTTCCTGATCCATGTTTTGCCTGACCTTGGATATTCGTATCATATATATATATATATATATATGATACCAATACCAGTATATATATATATATATACTATACCAGTATATATATAACATATATATATACTGGTATTGGTATCATATATATGTATTGGTATCATACTACGTATATATATATATATATCATGTGTATATATATATATACATAGTATGATACCAATATCCAAGGTCAGGCAAAACATGGATCAGGAAGTCTTGTCAAAGGTGGAATCTACCACAAACATGTGGGAGTCAGAGGTTAGGTAAGACAGAGAAGGGAATAAGGGCTAAAAATTGTCGAAAGTGATAATACCAGCCTAAGTTCAGTTCTAACTGAACATTGAATGTAACTGAACATTGAATGTAAACAAAAAGATACACATGATAACCTCTAAATGTATGTATTGCAATCCACAATGTATAAGAGAAGGGAGAGAGAAAGTGAGAGAGAGAAATAGAAAGAGAGAAAACAGATAACATTCCATAGAGGCAGGCTAGGGGGGGGGAGGGAATTGGGGACATTGGTGGTGGGAAATAGGCACTGGTGGAGGGATGGGTGCTGTAAAACTGAAACCCAAACATGAACATCTTTGTAAGTGTATATCTCATGGTGACATAATAAAATATTTAAAAAAATATAAAGAAGCAGTGAATCCGTAGAAGACTATTTCAGATAAAACCAAAATATGTACTTGAACTAGGCCTGGAACTAGAAAGTTAAATGAACTTGCACATAATTAGAAAGTTGCCTGCTTGAGCTCTGCTTTTTTATGAATGTCAAGACTAGGGGTATGACAGGTTTCTCTTCCTGGTGTAGCCAAGTTAATTCAAGTTTTTGGAGTATGTGGAGCTTATTTATAAATAGACTAAACTTATGAACCAAAAGAGTGATTCATGGTATGGTTTAATAGGGCATTTAATGTTTTAGCTTGAGTAATCTTACCAAACCCAATGATCATTTTATTAGCATGTATACACTGCAAGTAGGAATTTCACTAATGACTTAAATCTCTCCCATTCCTACTCAAATTCACTATCACTATCACTATCCTTCCGTTGATCATCTATTTGCTAGAGCGGGCACCAGTAACATCTCCATATATCCTGTCTAATGCTAGTAGAGCCCAAGGGCATCTATTCACTCCAGGAACATAAAGAGCCTCAAACCATTATATTAGGTCATGGGAATGAACTAATATAATTGTTACTGGTATTTGGCAAATAAAACAGGGCAGCTTGCCAGGCTTGCCGTGCAGGTGGCATACCCTTGTAGTCACCTCTAAATATAGCATTTATAGATGAACCGCTGCGGCAAGGGATTGCGTGAGACTGACTGTGATAGGCTGTCACTGGGTGGAGTTCTGACGAGAGGGAAGTCCGGATGTGGAAAATGGAGGCCCGATGGAGTGGGGGGGTCATCTGGCATGTTGTGCAGCTCTGCTGAGGTGGCGGGCCAAGAGGGTTCCGCCAACCCTCCCGGTGCCTTGTGAGGAGCTGGGCACAGGGAGAGCAAGTAGCAGCTCTGCCCCCATGTCTGTAAGTCTCTGGTTCAGCATACCTGGGCCGGATTGAAATTAAGATGCTTCAATAGCATTGAGGTGCTGTAATTTAGCCTTGTACATCTTATTTGCATAAGCTTTCATAATTAAATTTTTAGCATGTCCCACTGTCATTGAGATTTTCAAAAGACACCCAGTTTGTATGTGATTCCAAGCCTGTTTTCTTCCTGATATTTCTGGGAATCATTCATCTGAACAGTAATTCAGAAAATTGATTCACAGCCGTGGAAGGAATCCTGGGGACTGTCAGATCTATAGATTTTGCTGCATGCTTATTGGTCAAATAGCCATAGAATGAGGAGGACTGTAAACACGCAAAACCACGGATTTCCAACATCATCTTGGCTGAGCCATAGTATCCAGATGCTGATGAGACATCCACCTAGATGCAACCATGACAGTATTTTCTCAAGAGATTAACATTTAAATTGGGAAAGTTTGCAATAATATCTATAGACCTGTTAAGGATCTAGCTCATAAATAAGAGAAAAGATATTTAAAAAGGAAAAAAAATATGCCTTTCAAACAAGAATCGCAGCATACTCTCTTCTGATCTCCAGTCTCTGCCTATTCTGAAGACTTTAGGCTTTCTAGATAGCCACTTTGCATCTAAACCAATAACTTAAAACAAGCCTGTTGCTGAGATATCAACTCACACCTTCAATATGGCATATATCAAGATACTGGTGGCAGTCAGTGCTGGTAAAGATGTGCTCAAAATTATTGGTTGGTCAGAATATTGTATGATTTAAATTTTATGGAAAACAGTAGGGAGATTTCTCAAAAAAAGGAAGAGTGCAACTTGTATGCGATCCTGTATTTTCATTAATCTCTAACTAAAAATGTTCACTCAAAATATATATATATGTACACCTCCATTACTTGCAACATTTAGTACACTAGCCAGAAAATGGGAAAAAAAACTGAATGACTAATGGTAGATAAATAAATAAAGCAATTGTAGCATGTATACACAATGGAATACTACGCAGGTGTAAGGAAAGATGAAGCCATGCAGTTTTCTGCAACGTGTGTGAAGCTGGAGGATATCAGGCAGCTAAATAAGTCAGAAAGGAAAGGAAATATACCAAGTGATCTCCCTCTGAGGGATACAGAGAAACAAGACAAGAATTGAATCATGACAAACCCTTGGTCTTAGAACATAAAGCAGATTATTGAGCAGAACCAGAGGAGGGGAGGAATAAGGAGGGAAACTAGAGGAATCTTAAACGGTGGTGGGGGTCTTGAGCATTTTGGTGGTGCAAAGGGGTACCTCTCTATAACAAAGCCATAAAAGTTAACATTCCTATAATGGTGCTTCTAAACTATAATAATCGAACAGGGTATGTTCACATACCAATTTATCCAGAGAACCCTAAGATATTAATCCTATTAGAGTCAAGGTGCATGAGAAGAGATGAAACAATTTGGGGTGTTCTGTCTCTCTCTCACCAGAAATTAGACTAGAAATGTTCAAGCTAATATTTTCCTGTCTGCATGGATAGTAACACAAAGGGAAATTCCTTTCCTCCCTTTCAATGGAATTTTGGGATAAGCAAAAGAATTAAAGAAATTGTGGCTGAATCTTCCTATCCAGGATACAAAATCAGATTTCCTGCTGCGTTTGAAAACAAATGAAAATCATAAGGGATCCAGAATCAGGCATAATTGTTTACAGCGTCTCTGTGACCACAGGCAGCTCGAGAGCATCTGATGATGTTTTGTATGTGCTGAGACCTAGTCTGCTGTGGTAGCACCAGGCAGCTGCCATGAGACTTTCTTGTGAAGTGGGTAGGAATTCTGAAGCCTTCAACTCCACTCCCTGTGTGGAGACCAGAGACGCAGTCAGGGACAACATTCTTTGAACGTCTGGACAAGAAAGATGTCTCACTCCAGGAGGGCTATTTTCCTTTCTGTGACCAAACTGTGTTGAGCTGATATTTGAAGCCTAACTTCACACTCCCAGCCCTTCTTTGATCCCATAGAGTTGAGTCCAATTGACTCTGATAGATTTGCAGATTGAGTGAAGTTTAGAAAGTGTGGGAGTTGGGGGTGTGAACTCATATGTTTCTCTTCAGTTTTGCATTTGCCAACTTTTTTTCCCCTTCTAAGGAAATATAATTCCTGTTGCAGGTTTTATTGATGGATGGGAAGAGGAGGGTTTGATATAGTTTTTGGCTCTCTTTGGACGGGAGAGAGTCCCAGAGAAGAGCCACAAAGGTAGGATCTGGTGTGACAGGTGAAATACACTATGGGAGGGGAGGAAAGAACAGATTAGAAGATAGTCCCAATGGCTTCCAGGGTAGAAGAATAGAATTGATTACTTCTCCAGATGCAATTTTTTTTTCTTTTTGGGTCACACCCAGCAGTGCTCAGGGGTTGCTCCTGGCTCTACACTCAGGAATTACTCCTGGCAGTGCTCAGGGGACCATATGGGATGCCGGGGAATCGAACCCAGATCAGCCACGTGCAAGGCAAACACCTTACCTGCTTTGCTATCACTCAGGTCCCATCCAGATGCAAATTAAAATTAAAATTTGAAGGGTGCCAATCTGTATTCAGCTTATTGTATTAATGCTGATCTTGGAAGGAAAGTTCACATCAGCTTTTTAAGATAAAAGTTGTCTGTAGAAATCACGAGATGTTTACCTATGTCTTTTTTGTTCATTTGTTTTCTCGTGTATTGATACAGAGGCAATTCTCCACCTTCTGATCTCTAGGTATTTTGGATAATACACAGCAAAGAGAGACCAGTCTGCTGTTTTTACTGTTTGTGATCAATGATATTAAACATTATTTCCCTCAATTTTCCACCCTCTAACCAGGAAAGATGTTGGGCTTGGTTCTTGGCTTATTTCAACAATGAAATGTGGGTGGAAGTGAAAGTTGCCAGCTCTGATTCTAGGCCTTCAAGAGATTAGTTTAGTGGGTCAGAGTGATCATACAGTGAGAAAAGCACTTGCCTGTACAAGGCATATCCAGGTTTGAGCCTCGCTACCCCAGATAGTCCTCAAGCCCTCTAGGAGCAATCCCTGAGCACAGAGACAGGGGTGAGCCCTGAGCACGGCCAGGTATGGCTCAAAATGAAACAAACAACCTGAAAAATAAAAGTACCCAAATAAATAAACAAAAACAAACATACCAAAAGAGTTGACTGTTTCTACAATCTGACAGCTTCAAAGTAAAACAAATCCTAACTGGTTGTGTCCACTAATCCAAATCCAATTTGAGATAAGTACAACAGATTCCACTAATCCACAGCTAAAACAAGTGCCTTTACTGCCCCCTGAAACTCCTGAGTGAGAAATACTCAGTCTTGGCTATTTACTCTGTACCAAGTGGTACTAGATTCAGGACCTCTGAAAGATCTAGACTTCAAAGAGCTTTCAGTCTACTAGCGGAGAGAGATATCCACCACGAGGCAGTTTCAGAAAGGGGAGTCTTGGTGGGTATAAATGTAGTGTCTTGTAGACTGAAAAACCAGGGAATATGCTGCAACTTGAATAGGGTAAGAGCATATCTGGAATGACTCAGAAAGACAGATGGCTAAATAGACCGATGGGATAGATTTCTTAATTCCAATTGCATTGACCTGCGAGATGTTTGTCTCCTGCATTAGAGATATGTACTTGGGCTTAAGCATGAAGTATATAGGGAATGAGACTCAAATGTAAGCATATGACAAGAGATGATATTCAAAACACTTCTCAAATGCTACAGAATGCCCACTTAACCAGAACCCTAGCAAATTGGAATATATACCTTAAAGCCTTTCAAATTTCGACTTATTTTGACTAGAAGTGACTGGGAGATATTTGACTGTAAACCCAATAGAATTTTCTAGACTTTAGAAAGCTACTTTCTGGGGCCACAGGCAGCACAGATGACCGCATTCCATGCCTTTAACTACTGAGTCCCAGTTGATCTGAATCATGTATCATATGCATCATCTTGGATATGCACTACAGCTCACGTCTCTTCTCAATTATTTTCTTTTAAATAAAAACTATAAGAAGTTCTTGGGTAAATATTTTCTCATTGTTGGTGGTACTGCTCTTCAGATATCAAAAATGGAGGACAAGAACCTTCTCTTTGGCACAGGACTCATTTTCCCCAGGAGTGCTCTGAAAAGTTTGGGAATGACTTTCAGAGAAACATTTTTAATTGTGTCTAATTTATCTAAAATCCGGCTAAAAAGTTTAATTAACAGGCTCCAAGTAATACTTATACCATTTTTCCTCTGCTATCAGCTTTCACTTTTATTTACGATGAGTCTCTCTGGAGTCTCCTTCATGTTGAGGGCCACTATCACTAATATTTCTGTGATATGTGAATCAATCTCAACGTAAAGTTAACACTTTCTATCAATGCAAACTAATGACTTTTAAAAAAATATTTTTTTTTCAATCAGGAAAAGCAGCTTTGTAGTTGAAAATCCCATGCTGGCCCTAGAGTGGGAGTTTTTCCAGCCTCTGCTTAAATCCAAAAAAAATACTGCAATCTTCTGGCACAGGCCCACTGTAATGCTTTAAAAACAATTTAGCAACTGTCATTGCTGTAATTACAGTAACTAATTACCATCCTTAGCAAACAAATAGCTTAACATAATACGCAAGCCGAATCAATTTTGAAGAAATGCAAATTCCAAAAGCGAAAAAGGGCATTTTGGCAAACCTGAAAGAGAAGCAGGAAAATAATACACTTTGTTTTATCTGCACATAATTCCCAGGAATATCATATCATAAATATTTGCATTCAGTTCTTATCAGGACATTTGCATTTGCTTCTTATCAGCGTGCAGACCGGACTCTGCCAGATAGGGAGAGAAGCGCCCCACCATGCACATATTTCTAATGAATCACATCTCGGGCCCAGAGAATATTTTGGCTGGAACTTTATCACCCAGATGAAGAGGTCATTTACTCTCCGAGTTGGTTCATCTTGGAATTGTCTTGAGATTTTGATGTGATTCACCCGACGCGGCAGTTATTTATTTCTTTATTTTAGACAAACACTGGAGGCTGTTTATTACCAGTGCATTTCTTCCCCAGGCAGCTGTTCGGAGGATGCTTCTCCCCTTGCCTGGCATCCCCTTGCCCACCCACTTCCCAAGTTCTGTAAAAATGAAATCATATGTAAATAACCCACATTCCAATTATTTCAAGTGCTACAACATGCACAGCCATCTTTATTTGGTAGGAATCAATAAAGAGAATAAAAGCAAGGCAGAGGATAAATCAAGCCCTACTCGACCATCATTATCTTGAAATTTAGTGCCAAATCCTGTTGTAGTTCTCCAGGAGCACATTTGATTAGCAGCAGTTTCCTTAGGCAGGCGGGCAGTGTGGATGGCCAGGAAGCACCTTACTAATGAGACCATCAGATTCCTCTAACAGCTTATCCAGATAAATCCATTTCTCATCTTATTGTAAGGAACGGTGCATCTTACCCATGAACACCCAGGAGGTCAATAAGCTAGTGGATAGCAGCTTCTCTCATATGTGAATGATAATTTTGTCCTTTTTAACCCTTGAATTATCATTTGACACAGCCCCCAGCCCTCCCTGGCTTTCTGCACCTGAATATAAAACACTCAAGCAGTCTATTTTGTTTTGGAGAGAAGAATATTATTCATATTGATTGGGTCCTTTCTGTTGGTCTTGGCCATTTAATTAAACCAGATTTGTATTTTAGTGCTTTGGTAACATGAGGTTCAACTAGATAGGGGTATTATATCTTCATGGAAAGCGAAAGCGGCTTGGTACATAAGAATCATAGCAAGGCAAGTCAAGAGTTCTACAGCATTGCCATTATTACACAATTCCCCCTGAAATTTTATCATACTTGATAATACTGAGAAAATTCTGAGGTCAGATTTCAAAGTAAGACTTTGGATGGGGTCAATTTGAGTGCTAGGATTTCAATTTCCAATTGTAAATGAAAATATAGGTAAAAATGGGAAAAGTTGTCATTTATAATAGGACCAAAATGCATTTAATTGTACTTCATAGTGATTTTATTCATGAATGTGGTCACTTACACTTCATTTCACCTTTTTCCCAAACAGAGCTTCACCATGGTTTATTTGTTTAG
Organism: Cryptotis parvus; assembly: GCA_021461705.1. Lineage (NCBI taxonomy): Eukaryota > Metazoa > Chordata > Mammalia > Eulipotyphla > Soricidae > Cryptotis > Cryptotis parvus. The sequence goes on along the minus strand of JAJIBD010003249.1, from coordinate 104,781 downwards.
CACAAGGACCAACTCCTGGTTTATTATGATTCAAATGATTGACACCACTCCATTTGTATCCAGAATATATTGTTCAAAATATCCTAAGAATATAAGCACCTCAACTTTATTCCCACAACAGTAAAATGATTTTCTTGAAAATTATTTATTTTAATGATGATTTAAAAAAAATTTATGGCTAAAACATGTTTCTCCAAAGGTACCCTGTTGACATAAGATTTTTTTGTATTTTGATTTCAACATAAATTATTTTGTTAAAAAATATGTAGGCACGATTATTCATATTGATGTTAAGAATTTAAAATATTATTTAAGTTTTAAATCATCATTTTATGACATGTTACAGAATAATTTCTCCAATATTTTTTTTCAAATATGAAATGCAAGATAAAAATGCAGGGACCCATGAAAAAGAGCTCATGTGCTATCTTTAAAAGAAATTCTCATGGAATTGTTCAAAAGCTTATTTGTTTTTTTTTCAGCTCAGTTCAGTATATATGTCTATGTTATGTGTTATGCTCTAAATTTAAGATGCACAAAGGATTATGTGTAAGAAAACCATAAAATTTATTGCGAAGGAAAGCAAAAGTTAGAGAAGGAATAATACCAAAAACTATTTCTGGGATTCTATAATTCATCTGGGAAAGACATGGTATCTCTCTTTCATGTTTTATCATTGTTTTTCACTTTTTCTTTGAGGTGGGAAGAGCTTATAGTTAAGAGCCCATTATCAGGGTGAAGGATGCAGGAAATCCAAAATATTTATGTTTGTTCATGGCACACGGACAAAAGACAGTTCTCAGGAAAAGGACTTTCTGATTAAGTGATTGAAAACACTCTGGTGTATTTTAATAGCTTCTTCTGTCCAAGAGATAAGATCATCTTCATCCCTTATCACTATTCTGAAACTTATTTTAAACATTCTCTTGTGCTCTTCCAATTAGATACTCTGCTCTTTTAGCTTCCTGTGTCCTCACTGCAACTCATCTCATTTGTTTGCTTTCTCATCTTTGTCAGCAGGTTGGGTGTAAAAGAGGCATTTAGCAGATAATTGAAGGGACAGGCTTTCCAGAGTCAAATTCATCTACATGGCATTCAGCTACAGTCTCTCCCTGATAAAAAAAGGGATGTGTAAAACGTCAATGTGTACTTTGCAAAAAGTTAAAAAAAAAATGAAGATGGATTGAATGGCTTTACAAAGATGATGAAGAGGAATCTGTTTGTTTTTAAAATGAAAATTAATAATGCCCAGCCAGGTAATATAAAATCTCATCACACACTTGATCACAACCTATTGCAGAGGAATTTATGCATTTAGAAGGAGATTGTAGAATATATATATATATATATATATATATATATATATATATATATATATATACAAGGTACCCATCTCTCTGTCTAAAATACTTGCCTTCCAAAGCTGGTGCTTTGTCATAATTCTGCTCCAGTAGAAAGGTCACCTCTTCCAGGAAGCCTTCTCTGACCACATAACTAAAGCAGCTGCCTCCTCCCTGTCCCCAGTCACACACACAGTCAACACTTTTTGGTGGCTGTCTTATGTTGCTTTCTTGACTCCATGACATTTACTGCTATTGGGGCCGGAGTGATAGTCCAGCGGGTAGGGTGTTTGCCTTGCACACAGCCGGCCCATGCTGGCCTGGGTTCAATCCTCGGCATCCCATATGGTCCCCCAAGCACCGCCGGGAGTAATTCCTGAGTGCAGAGCCAGGAGAAACCCCTAAGCAATGCTGGGTGTGACCCAAAAAGCAAAAAAAAAAAAATACTGCTATTCAAAACTGATCTATGCTTTAAGTATTGCTGACTTTTTAATTTGTACCTCACTCCCCCTGAAGTGGCCAGGAGCTTTGTTAAACCTGTTCATTCTTTTGTTTTGTTTTTTGGGGGCCACACTTGGAGGAGTTTAGCACTCAGGAATCACTCCTGATGAGGAATCCTACTCCTGCACTCAGGCACAACTCCTGTTAAGGCTTGGGACCATGAGTAGTGCTGGGGATAGAGTCCAGTTGCTCAGGTGCAAGACAAACTCCCTACTCTGTGCTCTCACACCAACCCCAAACTTGCTCACTCTTACACTGACAATACCTAGATGTTCTCGGCATATGTTCAGCAATTGTGCAGTGGTTTGAATAAAATGAATGTAAATCAGAGACTGTGGTTAGCCTTCTAAAAGGATTTTGATTTTACAGTAATCCTATGAGGTAGGTCCTTACTAATAAACTCACATATATGAATGTGGACATCTGGAACATAACGAAGTTATCTTTGTTACAACTAACATGCGTTGGAGCTGGGATTCAATGTCAAGTCAGCTTAGGGTTTTAACGTTCTCTCTCTAACTCTGTGATCTTATATATGATGTTTTAAATGATTCTACTTTCATTAGGTCAGTGTTCATGCAACCTGGAACATAGAAGAGTTCCAGGGGATGGTTGAGGGGTCTCTGGGATCAAAGGACAAGTGACATTTTTTGGCTGCTTTGTCAAGAATATTTTCTTTTTTTTTTTTGCTTTTTGGGGGTGACACCCGGCAATGCTCTGCGGTTTCTCCTGGCTTTGCACTCAGGAATTACCCTGGCGATTCTCAGGTGACCATATGGGATGCTGGGGATCGAACCTGGGCCAGCACAGGCTGGCCGTGTGCAAGGCAAATGCCCTACCCACTGAGCTATCGCTCCGGCCCCAAGAATAATTTTCATGGACCTTTGAGTTTGCTCCTTTGGGGGCCTTCAACCTGTCAGAAGCACGGGGAAATGCAGGCGACACCATGACTCCAACAGTTCTTTCCTTCAGATGAAGATTGAACACTGCACCTTTCCTCTCAGGGAGGATAAGATAAAAGAGAAGAAAAGAGAATTATATGTGATATTATTTAGGACATATTCTGCAGATGTACAGACCAGACAGAGGATATGGATAAAGGTTTCCGAAGGCAGATTACAGAATTGGCCTTGAAGAGCAGGGAAAAGAGGCCGGAAGGAATGTCAGCTGGAGTCTTGCTCCACCAATGGCAGGGCATCTGATAAGTTCTAGACTTGCTGACAACTTGGAAAGATGAAGAAGCAAGGAAAGAAAACAATATTCTGGACCCATTAGGAAAGAACTGTTTTGTGATACAGACATGATAGGAAGTTGCCAACTCATTTGATATATTAAAGAAAAAATCATACAAGACATTCACCACTTGATCTGAGGCTTTGGGAAATACGGTTACAGTATTTTAACTAAAGGCAAGCTCATTTCGAGGCCAGTGAAACCTACAGCTCATGTGGTTCAAGAGGGATCCACTAAGAAGTAGGTTGTTGAACAAGTGAGGGCAAATGAGCCTGTCAAGAGGAGGAATCGATTCTGTTAGCAAGATGGCCCCAAAGCAGCTTTCTCACAGTCCAATGCTGAGAGTATTTGCAGAAGCAGATGGAGAGAGAACTTCAACGCATGCACGAAGAGGAAGCAGATCTGTAGAAAAAGTATCAGGAAGACCAAAATGTGGGCTACAGAGCAGGATTTGGTTACAATTGAACACGACTCAAAAGACTTATGGACACAGAATAGGCAAGTGGTTCTGTCATGGCTTTCATAGATATATGCTCACTGTAACAGAAAAATTCAGAAAAAAAAATTATTACTGTACTTTAGGTTCAAGAAGAGTAGTGAAAAGGAAGGTGCTGATACTATTTTTCGTTTGTTTTTTTGGGCCCCACCGACACCCACCCTGCAGCAGCTTTTTCCTCAATCCGGCCCAGGTATGCTGGTCCAGAGACTCTCACACATGGGGCAGAGCTGTTCCCTTGCTCTCCCTGTGCAAAGCCGTTCATGAGGCAGTCGGGAGGCATGGCGGGTTCTAGCCCTGGCCCACCACCTCGGCAGAGCCTCACAACAAGCCAGACCACCGCTCCTCACTCCACGGGCGCCGCCATTTTCCACTTCTGGACTTCCCTCTCGTCAGAACTCCACCCAGCAGACCAGCCCATCACAGCCCGGATCACCGACACCCACCCTGCTGCAGCTTTTTCCTCAATCCGGCCCAGGTATGCTGGTCCAGAGACTCTCACACATGGGGCAGAGCTGTTCCTTGCTCTCCCTGCGCACAGCCATTCATGAGGCAGTCGAGAGGCATGGTGGGTTCTAGCCCTGGCCCACCACTTCGGCAGAGCCTCACAACAAGCCAGACCACCCCTCCTCACTCCACGGGTGCCGCCATTTTCCACTTTTGGACTTCCCTCTCGTCAGAACTCCATCCAGCAGACCAGTCCATCACAGCTCGGCTCGCGCTGGGCACGGTTCATCAATAAATGCTTTATTTGGAGGTGTTTAAAAGAGTTTGCCTCCCGCTCGGCAAGCCTGGCAAGCTTCTTGTGTTGTATATGATATGCCAAATTCCAGTAACAATTATATTAGGTCATTCCCATGACCTAATATAGTGGTTTGAGGCTCTTTATGTTCCTGTAGCAAGCCGATGCCCCTGGCTCTACTGGCATGAGACAGGACATATGGAGATATTACTGGTGCCCGCTCTAGCAAATAGATGATCAACGGGAAGATCGTGATCGTGATCGTGAACAGAAAAAATGGTTTAGACCCTTTTTTTTTGGCTTTTTTGGGGTCACACCTGGAAATGATCAGGGGATACTCTTGTCTCTGCATTCAGGAATTAATTCTGGCAGTGCTCAGGGGGTGGGGGACCATATGGGATGCCAGGAATTGAATCCAGGTTGACTGCTTGCAAGGCAAATGCCCTACCTGCTGTATTATGGCTTCTGGCCCCATAGACACTTCTCAGATTCTATATTTATCAGTAAAGAATATCATCTTGAAGCTGAGACAAGTTGGGTCAAAGACCATTAATTGGACATAGAGGCCAAGATTAGAAGAGGAAAATCAATTGTTAAGAAGCATCGGTGAGCATCCTGTGAATGAGGATGAGATGAATTAGGTTATAAGATGCTGTAGCATGGGGAACACTAGCGTTCTATATTCTTTTAGAAATCCTGGTGATTGAGAGACTCACCTAAATATTGCAGATGGATTTATCACTTGTTTTTAAAAAGGGGGGAGATGGTAGAATTTTCAAAGCTTTATTGTTTAGTATCCTGGTGGTGAATTCGTAATACAGCTCACGAAGGATCTTGATGTATTGGGTTTGAATGCCCTGTTTGACTAGGACTTTGATGACCACTTCAGTCTCAACAGAATCAAAGGCTTTCTTTAAATCAATGAACGTGAGACAGAGTGGCATCTTGAACTCCCTACAAACCTCAATGAGCTTGGTTACCATGTGGATATGGTCGATTGTGCTGAATCCTTTTTTTAGTCAACCTGCTCGCATGGTTGTCCTTTATCTAAAGTTCTGCCAATCCTGTTCAGGATGATTCGAGTGAACAGCTTGTAGATGACAGACAATAGGCAGATCAGGCAATAGTTGCCAATGTTGTGGATGACTCCCTTCTTGAACAGTAGAACTGTCCTGCTGGTTTTCCATTGGGAGGGCACCCTGCATTCAGACAGGTAGTGTGTGAAGAGCTGAGCCAGTGTGTTGATGAGTACTGATGGCAGATTCTTCAGGTGTTCGGGTCTGACTTTGTCTGGGCCTGGTACTGTTCGCTTCTTTACCAACAAAACGGCATGTCGGATTTCAGAAGGGAGAACGTTGGGTGCGACACCTCCATCCTGCTGAATTTGGTATGCGGGCAGGTGGACGTGACTATCAAAGAGATCTGAGTAGAAGTCATGGATAATCTTCTCCATTGCCTTTCTGGAAGATGTGATAGATCCATCAGGATGTCGGAGGGCAGTCATCTTGGTCTTATAGTTGGCGAAGGACAGGCGGGTGTTGCGAAGGCTTTTCCCCGGCTTCTGCTCTATCTTCCAGTATTTCTACTCTTCTCTCTTTGAGGTCTTCCTTTATCACTTCTCTGTACTGCTTTGTGAGGTTGGATGTTAGCATTTGGTTGCTTGAGGCTCACGCTTTGCCACATTGGTGAATGAGCTCATGAGTTTTTGAAGACAGCCATCCTTTTTGTCTTCTTTCTCTCTCTCGGCATTCTTCACACAATCATGGAGGTGCTGAACCAGTGGCTTGTATTCTTCATCGATGTCATCAATGACGACATCTTCCCATGTAGCCACAATGGTGCCAAAGAGTTCCCAGTTGGTGGTCATTCTGGGAGTTTTCTTCCTAAACTTTGCAGCTTTCCTCCCTATTGCGTGAAGTGGAATTTTGCACGAAGGAGACAGTGGTCCGATCCTTTTTTTGGAATTTTGGGATGACAGAGAATGTTGGTCAGACAAAACCATTGATTGAGTATGATGTGGTCAATTTCATTGTGGAATTGTCCACCAGGAGATTCCCATGTCCAACATTTCAATTCAGCTTTCTGTAACCGTGAGTTCCCATGAATGTTCTTGGTCAACATGATTAACTCATTCTCTCACCCTTTTTGTTCCATTCTAGGCCATGGGTCCTGATGTGGAATTCTTTGGCTGATCTTCTCGTTCCTATCTTGGCATTAAAATCACCACCAGGATCTCACCATTCTACAAGGAAGTGATTATTGATGTCAAAAGAGGGCCTCGGCAGGGTGATACCATTTCACTGAAACTCTTCAGTGCCATCCTCCAGAACATCATGCTACAATTAGAATGGGAAGGAATAGGAGTGAAGATAGATGGTTGGCAACTCCACCACCTCCGCTTCGCTGATGACATCGTTCTAACAACACCAAACACTAGCCAAGCAGCACAAATGCTGGCTGACTTTGACCGAGAATGTGGAAAGATAGGTCTACAGCTGAATCTCAACCAAACAATGTTCAGGAAAAATGAACTATTTCCAGAGACCCCATTCACTCTCAATGGAACAAACATTTCTGAATGCAGCGATCATGTGTGCCTAGGTCAAGGACTCAACACAAAGAATGACCTAAAACCTGAGCTGCACAGGAGGAAGAGAGTGGCGTGGAACGCCTTCAAGAGCATTGAATAAATAGATAAAAGGACAAAGAACCTCCAGCTCCAGGCACATCTCTTCAACTCCACCCTTCTCCCTGCATTAACATATCCCTCAGAGACCTGACCCCTATGAAAGCAGGATGAGATGCTATTTGGATCTCCCAAAGAGGAATCAAAAGAGCTCTGCTTGGAATATCATGCCTCACTCAAGTGAGAGAAGGAATCCGGAGTTCCAGCCTCCATCAACCATCCAGAGTCAGGGATGCTGTCTTGTTTGCCAAGGCATCGAAAATCAGATGGGATGGACATGTAATGCGATTTGGAGGCGATTCTTGGACTAGATCCATTACTGAATGGATCCCATGGAACATCAAATGATCTCGTGACCTCCCACCTACAAGATGTTCAGACTTCTTCATCAAGACCCTGAATGAATGGTTGAGGCTCTTCGTATTCCTGGAGCAAGCAGATACCATTGGGATACCCTGGCACATGACAGGGTCAAATGGAAATGTTACTGGTGCCTGCTCAAGCAAACTGAAGAATAAAGGGATGTCAAGTGATCAAGTGATTGTTTATTATAATGCTGTCAAAGCTGTAACAAGTTTAAGAAGGTGTTGCCTTGCACATAACTGAATCCATAGCACTATATCTGGTCCCCAAATACTTGTAGGTATCAGTTCCAAACACACAAAAAGGGAGTAGTCTCTGAGGACCACATTGTAGCCTAACCCCTCCAATTAAAACAATAACAAACAACCCAATGCTGTTGCACAGTGGCTATGTTTTGTAATAAAGGGTTATTACACATGTGATGCAATAGCACAGCTTTTTTTAAAGGTGTGATACTGATAGAGAATGTTGATTTTGATACTCTGAGTCATTTCCTTCTAAAATGAGGCCATTGGAGTAATAGAAGTGGCATTGTAATGGGATATCTTCCATTTAATTAATTAATTATTTTTTTGCTTTTTTTTTGGGGGTTCCCACCCTGTGATGTTCAGGGCTTACTCCTGGCTCTTTACTCAGGAATTACTCCTGGTGGTGCTAGGGGGGACCATATGGGATGCTGATGAACCCGGGTTGGCTGCATGCAAGACAAATGCCCTACCCACTATACTATCTCTCTGGCCCTTTTCTGTTTAGCTCTCTGCCCTTTTCTAGACTGATTCCCTCTCCCCATTTCTCTGGGAGGGATAGGTGGAATGTACAACTCTACCCTCTGTCCTGATAACTTTGCCGTCCAATGACAGTATCTGAGTGTCAAACTACTGGCTTGGGAGTCGCTGTGGCTCTTGAGAGGAAAAAAGAACCAAAGCTACACATTCTGTCAGGTGGCAAAAATAGGCTTAATTATCCCTACCTGAACCCTCATTTCTGACCACAGTGCACATGCCAGTCTTCCACCAGGTCACTACAAAACCTTCATGGAACATCAGGCCCTAGGCAAGGGACATGCCCTCCTGATGTCCTCTTCACTTAGTGTCCTTTTCATCTGGTGTCCACTTCACTATACCGAATTGCAATGAAGTGATGGTGAAAGTGATTAGTTGGTTACTCTGGAATTATCATGTTAGAAGTGAGCCTCATCCCTAGGTGAGAAAATTTGATCAAGTTAGGCATCAGTGACTACTTGCCAAGAATGGACCATGTCAAAAAAGACATACATTCCACAAAATGTGAAACATTACCAGAAGCAGACCTCTGGGCTTTCCCACCTTTGAAGTCCAGAGATTCAGTGCTATTGGGAGTGTGGGCAGGGAGGAGCTAAGTGCTCCCAAAGACTTTCCGGACTCTGCCTTCAGCAGCCTAATGTTCTCTACCTGGGTGAGATTTCTGAGCATGGCACAGTGACCTTCCATCTGTCACAGCCCTCTGGGCTGCAACCAGCCTTTTGAACAAGTGTCCTGCTGGAGGAAGACTGTTGGCAGCTCTCGGCAACTTCTGAGATCACCTGAGGAGAGGTGGTAGACACCACAGGAGAAAGTGGGTCAAGAGTAAGAAGTAAGGTGAGATAGGGAGGGAAAGGATGTGTTTTCCAAGTTATTTTCCTTCTGTTCTTATTAAAGACGAAGAAATGGAGATCACAGAAGCAGTGAGAACACAAGCAGTAGGCAAGGCACTATGGTTATATCAGTGGCCATTTTTCCTTTCCACAAATCTATTTAAGCTGGTGTATGTGAACAGATGTGATTCTGGATATCAGCAGAGATGCATGTACTTGCTCAGAGATGAAAACTGGAACTGCATGAGGAGCAAAGTTGTGTGTGCTCACCTGTGAGAGGATTTGGGTGTGAGCTTTGCAAGTGGGGTTGTGTGTATACATGTATGTATACCCATATGTGTGTGTGATGTTGATGTGGTCTGTGTGTAGGTGAACCTACTAAAACCCTTTTTGATTTGATGGGAGACACTGATGAGTCATCCATGAACCAGAGTTTTTTCTGCCTATATTATTAATGTGAAGTACAAACATCTTGTTCACTGTAAGTGAGATATATTTTCACTTATAACATGTTGCAGGGGATTGCTGCTATTGAGAGTTGAATTTTGTGCCTTGTTATCATGACCCCCAAATTACCTTCTTTCTTCTCCCTCCAAAGAACCACATTGTCCAGCTTCCTGCATATCCAGGTCGCTGCAGTTTCTACTTCCTCCAAGGAAGTAGAGATTATACTCCAGGATCATAACAGTTTTCATATATGTGAATGGGGTGCTAATGGCATTTAAAGTCAATTCCCAAAATGTCATTGATTTAACTGAATAAGAGTTTATGCTTTGCTTGTCAGCATTCATACAGCCATTCCAGTCAACAGAGCGAAAATATAAGAATCACCTAATTTGGGGGGCTAAGCAGAGACAAACATTACTCTCAGTAAAATCTCACCAGAACCCGGCCATGCTCAGGGACTGGGGGAGTGACCTTGCACATTGAGCAGCAGCTGTCCCATGACAGCCTTCTTGTGGAAGGGGAGACACATATTCAATGACATTTGGTCTAAAATGACCTGTCGTTGATTTCCAATGATTGCCAGTTGAAGTGAATCACTCCATTCCCTCTAATGCTCTGTTCTGTTGATACCTCTTATAAGCATTTCATGAAAGAGAGTCTTTGAAAGAAGTTCAGGATTTAGGAAAGAAAGTATTGCATTCTACTTTTATGGTTGGTACTGTTGTTGCTAGAATGTGTTTTGTCATTTCGCTGTCATCTGTGATTACTGTCATCTTAACTAGGCATTCATTTATGGTGGTTTCATGATTAGCATCTCTTTTATCATAACATGTTGGGAATGTAGCATAGGTTGTGGGGTAGTGTTCAAGAGCATGGAGGTTTGGGTTTACAGACACGGTTTGAATTGGACTCTGTGATTTACCTATGAGCCCTTGGTGATTCTTTAAACAATCCAAAGGCTTTGATTGGTTGGTCCTAAATAAAAGGAGATGTTAAGACATTCCTCCAAGGTTTGTTGTAAAATTAAATAAAGCCAGATATTTAAAACATTTAACCTAATACCTGACACATAGGAAGTGTTTATTAGGCAGTGACTAGCTCTAAGCATTGTCTCCATGGTAAATTATACATTATTGAAAGAAGAAGAATTTTTTGTAGATTTCCATCACCCAGAATAATATCTGATGCATAAAACGGGCCCCATAATGCTGAAGTGATTTATAGGAGCTCATCTGGTGCTTGCAATAGAAGTGTAAATAGGATCAAAACAAATTCATTTTCTCTATTTTGTTTTCTACACAGAATTAATAGCCATCTATTTGTATTGGTCTCTCACTTATCTGTAAAGGGGAGAATGTTTTTACTTATGCTTTTGCCACAGAGAAATCTGATGTGATGTCTAATCCATGGATCTCCTGGAAATAAGTTTCTTTAAGATTCCTTGGCTGCCTTTCCAATTCCTTATCCTCCAGTCTGACAAGTTCTTTTGTAGCTGAGGGCCACATTTCTCTTATATGCTATAAGGTCATTTTTTCATGAAAACATTTTACTAAATTCAGATATTCAGTCTGGCTTTGGTTTATGCTATTTAGGTTTTTAAAAAATCCATTAATAGTTACTTAAATATTTAAAAGCTTCTGGTCTCAGAATTCACTTTTAATTTGAGAAGTGACACCCCAAACTCTATAACATACTCTAACATAAGCTAAGAAATAATTCCATATCCCATTGTTTACCCTCATTGGCTTCTTTAAGAAAAAAGATGCCACTTAATAATTGGTGGTTCCAACCCCAGAGTGCAGTGTAGGGTAACTATCTCCAAGGCTCTCACTTATAAGAGAAAAGATTGGTTTTGCCTGTTTCATGGGTAGTTGGTCTCGTTGCAAGATGAAACTGATTGTATTTCTGCTTTTCTTCTTATTTACTTTTTATTTCTATAACAAAAAGAATACCGAGCAGGAGAAACAGCACAGGAAGAAAGGCTTTTATCCTGCCCAAGCTGACACTGGTTCGATCCCTGGCACCACATATGGTCCCCAAGCATTGCAGATAGTGATCACTGAACACAGAGTCAGGAATCATCCCTGAGCAGAGAGTATCGTCAGCTCCCCCAAAACAACACAAACCAAAAAAAGGCAAGTAGAATCCTGGGTTTTGTGTTTTATAGAAGCTGTGGCTGACTTCATGTATTTTTGGCATTTCTAAATTTTTTTCTGAACACTCCAGTTCTAAAAACTTAGGGCAGAGTGAAACCAGAGTATTGTGTGTGCCCCCACCTCCACGATCCTCTACCTCTACCCCCTCTCCACTGTCCTCACCCACACACACACACACACACACTATATATATATATTCATCAGTATATATATTCATCAATATATATATTTTCTTTCTTTCTTTCTTTCTATCTATCTATCTATCTATCTATCTATCTATCTATCTATCTATCTATCTATCTATCTATCTATCTATCTATCTATCTATCTATCTATCTATCTATCTATCTATCTATCTATCTATCTATCTATCTATCTATCTATCTATCTATCTATCTATCTATCTATCTATCTATCTATCTATCTATCTATCTATCTATCTATCTATCTATCTATCTATCTATCTATCTATCTATCTATCATCTATCTATCTATCTATCTATCTATCTATCTATCTATCTATCTATTCATTATCAGCAAGGAATCTAGCAGGCACTTAGAATGATGGGGAGAAAAACTTCATGAAACGCCCTGGAGAATGACAGGTTTATTAAACTAATACCCCAACTGAACTTCAGATTGATATGGTCCAGGAAGAAATCTCTTACAGTAATCCTTTCCAGTAACACTTTCCAGGAATCTCACGTTTAAAAGAAAACTTGCATTGACAATGTCTCATTTGATTTCAAACCAACCTGTTTGGAGAATGAAGTTCATAGGGATGATTTGGCTTGTCCAGCATCCCACAGTCTCAAATCATGAAGAGTTCCTTTACACTACTGCATTCTGTTTGTGGAATCTGAGCAGTTACAGGCTCTGCCTGTGCTACTTATAATGACTATGTTTCTGCTAGAAACCAATTGAGTATGTGACCCTATTTTCTGCATGTGTAAAGCTTGCCAAAAGAGTGAAGTTCCTATAAGCACTTATTCACTGAATCTTATTCCAACAACTATTTATTAAGCACTTTTGACATTCTAGATACTGAGCAAACGGTAGGCTACAATGCTAAATATTGCTGACCTGTGCTCCAAGGGCTTAAATTCCTTGGGAAGTGAGGGGTAAGTTAGAGACAACTGAAAACTCAACATTCTACCATGTGTACAGCCTAGCTTAAATCGTTTGTGAAGGAGAAAGGGATTGTTTAAATTTTTTGGTCTCAGTTTTCATATCAGTAAAATGAGAACAAAGAAAATTTCTATTCTATGACATTGCTCTGAGCAATGAATAAGAAAATAAATGTAAACTTGTAGTGCTCAATAGATTGACCTATTATTGGTATTTCCTAATTATTATTGATAGGGGTCTGAATATTGATAACGACTTAATCAAGCAAAGATAAATGAGGTAGTAAATAATGTTTTAGAAAGAAGACTAGAGCAGATGAAGATCTGGGGTTCCCAGGAGGTGGGATTAAGAACAAATTAAGGTATATACACAATAAACAGGAATTTCAATCCAAGTCTGGCAATATTTTTGGATGCCCTATAAATGCCATTGTTTGAATGAATTGTAAACTTCCCTGGTGTCAAAAGCCAGAATAAGTTTTCAGTTTAGAATTGCCAGTGAGCTGATACCAATTTAGTTTCTAAGGTTGGTGGTGATGATAATAAACAGATTTTATCATTAATATAGGGTCTACACACCATTTCCTTATCAACATCTTCATCGATGAATTTTCAAGGTTATTGTCATTGATAGGAACAGCAATGAAAGTTTCAGGTAACTTGACTGCAGTGGAACATCTCTCAGAGAACAGCTGCCACTAAATGCTTCACTCTTGAGCCCTGCTGTCTCTGTCGCTGTGATGTTGCTGTTGAGAAGACTTGATTAAAAGGTACCATAGATTTTCAGCTTAACCTTGCCAATTGACCCCATGTATTTATTTGCAACCTTCTCTACAATTCTCATTAAGCAGAGCACACAAGTACACACACAGACACACACACACACTCACAGGAATGAGACATTGTAGGAAAACACGATCACAGACAAGTCTTGCCCAAGTGTGGGAGACTGGCATGCAATTAAGGAAATGGTGAGACTGCTAAACAGAAGATGTTGAGAATTCAGTATTTGGAGGGGTGAGAAGAAAGTCCAAGAAAGTCCAGACAGCTTTACTTTACAGATGTCCCTTCTCTCCCACCCCCAAGAGTCAGGAATTAAAAGTAATATTGTCTTCTGAAGGAAAGACAAGAGGTTGGAGTCTAGGATTGATTTGACTGCATGCCTTTAAAAAGAGGTGCTGCCTGAGATCCTTTCTATTCCCTCTTCTACTAAAATGAGGAGGGGAGGGGGCAGTGTCTAGGAGAATTACATCAGAGGACCTGAGGTTTGCATGAACTAGTAAAGCAGAGGAAAGGAGAGATAACAGTGGGAATAAAAGTGTTAGTGAAAACCCCTGATGAACAAAGAAACTCCATTATTCAACCAGACAGGAACCGGGATGATTTCTATCTGGGGAAAAGGATTTGACCAAGATTTTACCAAATGGACACCTAAGATTTCCCCATAGCACAGGCTGTCTGGTGATACCATCCCTTAACTCCACCCCAGTTTCCCTTACAGGAGCCCACTATTGACAGACCCCACCCATGGGTACAGAGGTTCCAATTATCATTGTACTACTTTGCTGAGGTTGGAGGGAATCCAAAGATTATCTGATTTTTTAGATAAGATTCTAACATAAAAGACAGCAACCAAAACAAACAGGAAAAAGGAAGTTGGCAGACACAGAGATCATACAGAATGTAGAAAAATTTTCCAAGAAACTATATTTATTATCTCTGAGAGAAGTAAGAAAAAAATATGCATACAAAAAATAAAATCAGCAGACTTTATAAGAAAGCATGATTTAGAGTATAAAATAGAACAGTTGGAAATTTAAAATAATGAAATGTTTTTTGAAACTCAGTAGAAGAGTTGAATATAATTGAGCAGACCATGCCACAGAAAGAACACAAAATCAGAAATATAAAAATGTTGATGAGAGGGGAGGGAATTGGGGGAGATTGGTGGTGGGAAATGGGCACTGGTGTAGGGATGGGTGCTGAAACACTGTATGACTGAAACCCAAACATCTTTGCAATTTATATATCTCACAGTGGTATAATAAAATATTTTAAAATATGTAGATGATTGGGACAAAACATAACAGATCAATTCTAAGAGTTTCAGTATTTCCAAGTTCCTACAGAAGATAACCAAGGAAATAGCAGGGAAGAAATTATCAAAGAAACAATGCAAGGTATTTTCCAGAACCAAATGCAATTAGTTTCTAAATATAAGAATCTTCCCAAGTGAAAGTGCCCTTCATGGCAGGGATCAATAAAAATATTAATGCCAAGCACTGTTCTACAAGATTCAGAACAGAGCTAAAAGAAAATCCTCACATACTCCAAACAGACACAGAATGAGAGGTCATATGGTTACTTATAGAGCAAGAAATCCAACTAGAAACACTTTGGGGTTTCAACAGCAATCCTGGAATTTCAGCAGTAAGTTGTAAAAAAAGATTTTCAATAAAAAAATCTTTATACGTCAGAACTTTGCATCAGTTGTCATGATCAAGTTGAAAAACATTTCCACCAAGCAAAGTCTTGAATGCTTAATTCCCTAGAATACCAATTCTTCTTTTATTATAATTATTTTTCCACTATATTGAAGCATAACTGATAAATAAAACTTGCATATATTTAAGCATTACATTATGAAGCGATTGCCAAAACAAACATGATATGTGTTTATTTTAAGAACAATTTCTTAGAAAATTCTATGTATACCATATAGTTCTGCCCCTCGAGGTGTTGCAGGTGTGGCTGCAGTGCCCAGCTGCATCAGGAGGTGGCAGGCAGGACTCTGCTCTGTGGGCCCTGGATGGTTGATGGTCTGACATAAAAAAAAAGACTGGGCATCCTGGGATGAACCCAGAGCCACTGCAGAACCTGGCAAGCTACCACCCATGGTGTATTTGATATACCAAAAACAGTAGCAATAATGGACCTCATTCCCAACAAATGGAGATGTTACTGGTGCCTGCTCCAGTAAATTGATGAACATTGGGAAGACAAGTGACAAGTGACAAATGACCATAAAGTATTGTCATTTTTTTTCTTGTACTAAAACGAAGTGTTTAATATTAGACTTTGACACCCAATGTGCTCTCTTTTCTTGACACTTTTCCTTTTTTTTCCTCTTGTTGTGGTCACTACTGGTAGTGCTCAGAGCTTAATCCTGCCTCTGAACTCAGGGATCACTTTTAGCAGGCTCTTTGAACCATATGGGTGCCAGTGATCAAAAACCTTGATCAGCTGCATGCAGTCAAGTACCCTACACATTGTACAAACACTCTGACTCCAGGGTCAGAGAGATTGCATATATTTAATATGAAATGTTATTTACATTACATAAATAATGTAATGCTTAAATATGTGCAAGAGATTTCTTTCTTTCTTTTTCTTTCTTTCTTTCTTTCTTTCTTTCTTTCTTTCTTTCTTTCTTTTCTTTCTTTCTTTCTTTCTTTCTTTCTTTCTTTCTTTCTTTCTTTCTTTCTTTCTTTCTTTCTTTCTTTCTTTCTTTCTTTCTTTCTTTCTTTCTTTCTTTCTTTCTTTCTTTCTTTCTTTCTTTCTTTCTTATCTTTCTTCATCAAGGATAACCCATCATGGATACAGCTTAAAAACGGGTCTATCAGTTACATTAAGGTTCAATCTTGGGGTGACATATTCTATGGGTTTGGACAAATATATAATGATTGGTACCTGTCAATTTAACATCATATGTAGGGGTGTCCTTCAATTCCTCTACTCTTGCTTTGTCATCTCTTCATCACCTCCATTTGTAGCATTTATTGATCTGCTTATCATTTCCATAGTTTGTCTTTTTTTGGAGAGTCTTGGGTTGAATTCATACAGTATGCGGCCTTTTAAAACTAACCCCTTTTCCTTAGTATGAGATATTTACTGCTTCTTCATGTTGCTCCATGAATGAATTCACTTGAATAATGTTGCTGAATCTGTCTCCTGAGGTATTGCAGGTGTGGCTGCGGTGCCTAACTGTGTCAGCAGTTGACAGACAAGAGACAGGCTTCTCTAAACCCAGGGCTCTGCCCTGTGGGCCCCTGGATGGTTGATGGTCTGACATAGAAAAGACTTTGCCCCGGGATGAGCCTAGAGCCATGGCAGAGCCTGTCAAGCTACCCATGGTGTATTCGATATGCCAAAAACAGTAACAATAATGGACCTCATTCCCAACAAATGGAGACATTACTGGCACCCGCTTAAGCAAATTGATGAACAATTGGAAGACAAGTGATACAAATTAAGTGAACATTGCTGAATAATATTGTATTATCCCATAACATGGAGTTCACTACTGTTGGTTGTTTTAATTAACCTATGTATTGAAGGACATTGTGGTTATTTTCAAGTTTTTTCAATAATGACTAATGTTGCTATAAACATCTGATATGCAGGGTTTTTGGTAGACATAAATTTTAATCACTGTTAGGTAAATACTAAGGAGCAGCATTTGACTTTTCTGCTTTTTTATTTTTAACAGATTATTATTCTTTAAAAAAAAGAGACTAGCTCCCTTGTGACAAAATCGATGAATGTGGAAAATATCATGCCAAATGAAGTGAGCACATACATAAAGGCAAAAAGTGCATGGTTCCACTAACAAACATGCATCATTTCCTACGGAGCCACTGAAGCATATGTTTCACCAAGACAAGCCACAACAGAGGAAGGGCGTGGGCCAGGTAGAGGTGATATAAATCAAAAGGAAATAAAGGGATTTTGCAGAAGGACAGCCAAAGAAATCTCAAGATAACCACTGTGCCGTAAGCCTGGAGACTCATCATCAAGGCTGGAGCAGGAGAAGGAAGGCTCCAGGTCAACCCATGTATATCCATCATGTAGACGTAAGTCTGCTGGGTTGATGGAGAGCAAAAGGAGGCTAAAGGCCTGGAACAGGCAGCGACTTGCAGAGAGAGGGTGCACAGGCCAAGCTGTGCTGATGGCTAATTTGTATCTCCTTTAAAGGCAAAAAGTTAAAAGCATAATATCTATGCCTAGAGGCTGATTTTTTTTCTTAGGAGTTTTCTTTCTTTTTTTTTTTTTTAAACCAGAGAACATATGGAGCACTCTTTAGAGGATTTAGAAAAGCTTTGCTTTAACCCTATTGTTTGAATAATTTTATGTAAATGTTAAACAATCCTGAAATGCTACTGATGTTATCATAACTTCAAATAAGACCACAGCAACCTCTTTCTGCCCAAATCCCTGTCAAATGGGAGTTTAGGTAATGACCTTGAAGGCTATAGCCGACATTCTAACTTAGTGATTGTTTGGGTCTTAACCATGGGGTAGGGTCTTGATATCTTTGTTCATGGACAATTTGCAGAGGATTCGGCACTCAGAATGTCTTGCAGATAGGACTGAGTTTGTTTATTGAGTGGGTCTAGCCCCAGTACAGCCCAGTACAATGCATGGAATAGAGCAAACTGAGGACAAACTTGGTACTCAAGTCTTTCATGAGCATAAAACATCCGGTGCATGTTAGCTACTGGCTTTCTTTCGCTTGTCCCTGCAACTCTGTAACTCTGCAAAAGTTAAATCTTTCAACTTGTCCCTAGAAACCAGTCCAGGAGATCTCTTTATGGTATAGTCCTGGAATGCTCCTTTCTCACCTCAATTCTCTTACCAGGCTTATATAGATATACACACATATATAAAAATATATACATTTATATAGTATATCATATATAAATATATATTTATATGAATATATATGTATATATTAGACAGATATATTTATATGTATAAAATATATAAATATAAAACATATTATAATACAATATGCAATATATATTCATATATCTATGGAACCGAAGAGCAGTGAGAATCCAGTAACTGATTTCAGAAGAATTTGTCTTGCATTTCTCTTTTGGAATCCTGTCTCTTTCCCTTTGTTTTCCTGACATCGTTTCAAAACAAAGTACCAGAGACAAACCTTCATTAAAAATGAGGGGGGAAATGTATCTTCTCGTCCCAGACAAAATTACTTGTGGTAAAGTGGGAGGTGTGGGTGCGTGCTGCAAACCCACACGAGCTGATTCTGTTGTGGAGGGAGGGAAAAGTTTTCCTTTAAGGTTCTAGAAGGGCTCAGTATTATATCAGCTCTGCGTTTATATACAGTTCCCCAGTTGAGCTTTCCAACCTTGTCCTATTTCCTGCAGTCTGAAACAATGGAAGAAAGCTCTGTACCCCTCAGAAAATACCCTGATTGAAATATCATCTCGGGGAAGTCTGTTCTAAAGACACTAATTGATATGGTTTGAGGAAAGTCTGTCACGAAACCCCATTTAACTTGTTTTCTCCCGTAGTTTTGCTTCACTTGGCAGCGTGTTAACTCCCCTTCAAAAAACCTCCTATTTTGATTTATGAATGTTTTCAAATTTCTAAGATTCTCCAAACCGTTGTTTCACCTGTAAGTAGCGAGATAGCTTGTTTGGCTAACTGCCTTGCATGCCTCTGTGCCAGGCAATGAATAATGCCATGTTCAATATTTTAAATTTGTGTTCCAAATTCTGAATTTCCAATGAGCTGCATGGAACTCTACTGATAAGTGACTGATTTTTCCCTGCAAGGATTGTCTTATTTTAAACTTCAAATTTAGTTGCCTCACTTTATGCAAGGCAGTTTTTGAATGGCTCTTAC
Source organism: Cryptotis parvus (assembly GCA_021461705.1). Classification (NCBI taxonomy): domain Eukaryota; kingdom Metazoa; phylum Chordata; class Mammalia; order Eulipotyphla; family Soricidae; genus Cryptotis; species Cryptotis parvus. Next base: position 85,427 of record JAJIBD010003249.1, on the reverse strand, counting down.
AGTGAGGATGAAGACTATTCATACCTTCCTACACCTTCAAGGCAGAAGAAGTGAGGCAGCAAACGAGGGCATCTTATTGAGGACAAAAGTTCCTAACAGCAGCACATAGGGAAGGTTCTTTCTTTCCAAACAGTTCTAGCCAACCGTTAATAGAAACCTCAGATACAACGTCTTACCAAAGTTGCTAATATTCACTCCAAAGGATTTCTGTGTGCTTCAAATACAAACGTATTTAATTTCCATGGAACTGGTACTGAGAAATAGATAATGAATCTTATGAGAGACCAGATATTTCTTAATACTAAAGTAGGTCAAGGAGGTGTTGTGGAATTAGGATGTACTTAAAAATATTATTTCCCCATTTTCATCTTCCTCTGTAATTTTTGCTTTGGCCATAAGCACCAGGATGAGGTGAGAAAGCTTTTTCTTCAAGCCTTTCCAAGGGCGAGACAGAGTAGTCAGCAGTCCCCTCTCCAAACATGTATGCGAGCATCCTAAGCTAATTTTGTGAACTTAAGCATCACTGTCTTTTCCTTTTGTGTTTTTGTTTCCAGGATGAGTGTCTGCCAAGACCGTACCTAACCAAGCCTGAGCTTGCATAGATTATCCAGCTCATTTAGATAATGCGGTTGGTTGGAGTACTGGGTCTTGGCGAATTCTCATAGTTTGCTACTCTTCCCCAGAGTCCTGTGGCTCTTCCTCTCACCCCCACCTCCACTCCCCGTCTCTCTCATTGAGCAACCTGTCAACATATTAAAAAAAAAATCAGCCAGGGGCCGGGGCGATAGCCTAGCGGGTAGGGAGTTTGCCTTGCACGTGGCGGCCCAAGCTGGTCCGGGTTCGATCTCCTGCATCCCATATGGTCCCCCGAGCACAGCCGGGAGTAATTCTTGAGTGCAGTGCCAGGAGAAACCCCTGAGCATTGCCGGGTGTGACCCAAAAAGCAAAAAAAAAAATAAAATTCAGCCAAGGGGCTGGAGGGATAGCATAGCGGGTAGGGCGTTTGCCTTGCCGACCTGGGTTCAATCCCGGCATCCCATATGGTCCCCCGAGAACCACCAGGAGTAATTCCTGAGCAAAGAGCCAGGAGTAATCCCTGAGCATCACCGGTGTGACCCAAAAAAGCAAAAAAAAAAAAAATCAGCCAAGTCAGTTAGGGTTTCTTAAATCATGCATAACGTAGAGTCCATAGCACTCACCTGTAAATTCATTTGTTGTCTTCAAGGTAGAAGAGATATAGATTTATTTTGGAGGTAGAGCCTATTGGCCTGAATAAGATAATAAAGTTCATTTTTTTCCTGAAAATTAATGGTTCTTTCCCCTCTTTTAGCTGTGACAAAAGGATGCTCATTTGACTGAGTAGCTGTCATACAGATGCACCATTTGGTACATCAAACGGTAATGATGGGCCATTTTCAGAGAGGCAAAACAAAACGTTGAACAGGCATGGGAGTAAACTTGAGTTTTCAGTCAACTTACTGCTGCTGGAGTCAGATGGAGAACTGGGAATGAAGACAAAAAAGATCTTTTCTCAGTAAATGGTCTGGGTGGTTAGCTTTGCTTACAGCAGGGAGGTCAGGACAAGGAGAGCAGGTGAACACAAGGAAGGGATAGCTCCCGTTGCATTCTGATCCAATACGTGCTGGAACCTGATGTGTGTCTCTGCAGAACCTGTGATGAACTTGCTGATTCGAGCCACCACCAGCCGCTTCTGGTTTGTCTCATTTTGAGGACTACCTGGCATAAAAAGCAGACCTAGGAAATATAAAAATGATTTCAGCAGTGGAAAAGTGAAAGGAGCTAATATCAGTCTGGTCTTTGCATCCTGCCCACCGCAAGAATGGCTTCTTGAAGGGAAGTACAAGACGGAGGGAAAGAATGAAGCCTGGAAGCAGAAGTGACGGCAGTAGAGTAACAGTCTGTGTCCGCCACCCTGGAGGAGTAAGGTGTGAGCAGACCAGGGGATCTTGGGTCTTCACTCATATAGGGAAAAGGGTGTTAATCGTCAGAGATTAATCTGAGAGTGCCACCTGACGGGGGCTCCGGTTCTCCTCTGCAGAGGTTCCTGCATGGTGAGAACTGAGGAACTTACTGGTGGGAAAAACTGCTTCTCATTTCATTCTTTGGCACTGCCTCTGTCCCATTGCCTCTGGCCCACTCTTTGGAATAGAGGGCTGAGGGGTACCCACATGACTAAGATGGATGCTAGCATAAGTTCAGAGTCCGAAGCTAATAGCATTTTGTTTGGAGTGTTTAAATTCTGCTGTGCCTGCCTTGAGTTCATGTTTGGATTACAAGAAAGATCTTGTGTGTTTGGGAGGCTAGATCTAAACACAAAAAATGCCTGGTTTAGTACATGACTTCTGAGAGGTAATCATTAGTTCAATGCATGTTTATGGAATATCCATTCTGTGCCAGTGTTCCAAGTTGGCTGGTGGCACCCAAGAATCAAGAGGTGGACTCTATACTATGGAGGATTACTGAGAGAGAGACAGAGAGAGAGAGAACAAATGACTTTATAATAGACTTTGAGATTCATGAGAACAGTCAGCCTGTTGGTAAGTGATGCGCAGATGAAGCCAAAGGCAGAGGAATAGAGACACACAGAACCATAGAGTCAACCGAGTGAACATTTGGATTAAGTCCATTTAGAGTGCTTCCCTGGACTTCCAGCTGCAACAAAAGAGCTCACCCCCCCCCCCACACACACACACATTCTGTCTGCCTCTCACACATATTATTTGTTTCTCTGTATCTGTTTTTGTGTCTGTTTTTTTCTCTCTCACTCTCTTACACACATACATACACACTCACACACACACACACACACACACACACACACACACACACACCCTTCCTTTTCTTTTTTCTTAAAGCCAGGTAGAGGGCTCTGATACTTGAAAACAAAAGAATAGTATCGCTTGTATTCCCATTGTTCATAGATTTGCTCGAGTGGGCACCAGTAACATCTCTATATCTCCTGCCACATGCTAGTGTAGCCCAAGGGCAACTGCTCACTCCAGGAACATGAAGAGCCTCAAACCATTCCTTCAGGTCATGGGAATAAGGTCTATAATTGTTATTGGGTTTTGGCATATCAAATATGACATGGGTAGCTTGCCAGGCTCTGCCATGCAAGTGGGATACTCTTGTAGTAGCCTCTCATCTCGTGCATTTATTGGTGAACTGTGTGGACACAAAGGGAGAGATCAGCAAATAAATTAATAAGACATGAATTACTTTTTTCAAGAAATGACTAGATGTGTACCATATTTAAGATGGTTAACGAGCAGAAATAAATGAATAATGGAGAATTAAAGCATGGTTTGATAGCTTAAACATCAAAAAAGTTGCTCAAAGAAAAGGGACCTAGTGATTTGTATACAGTAGTTAGGTAATCCTTAACAGGTTTTTAAAAATTGGTTAGGGTTATATTAAGTTTATTCAAATTGAAAACCTGCTCTAATAATTTTTTTGTAAAAGGCATCAAAGTAAATCAGTGATTGTGACAGAAACCTTCCAGTCTTAAAGCATTCATAGAAAGGAATAAAATGGGCCATGCACTTCCCAGAAAGGAAAATGACAGAGAACAACCCTCAAGCTTTCCATTCTACCAGGACATAAAGATCTCATAGGCTGTGGTTTGTGACAACTGCTATGACTATAAAAAAGGAATTTCAAAGAGTTACAAGGCAAGCTCCCCTAATTGACCTCTGCCTAAAGGCGTGCTAGATCACCAGACACTCTTCGTCCTGTTTTGTAAAGCATCCTATCTAAAGTCTACAGTCAACGGAAGACCCATGGATTCTAGGTTCTTTCTAGAAGGTCTGTGAATGCAGGTGAACCTGCTAGTGAGCGATGTTGTGTGCACCCCAAAGTCAACTGTAGTTCCTTTCACTTTCTGCTGGTTTTGTTTGTTGTGGTAAAGCCTCTGCAAGCTCATGGAATGACTGGGAAAGGAGTTTGTAAAAGAAAACAAATACTTTAGAAAGGTATGAAATTGAATTGCTAATTCAAATTTATAAGAAATTACTTTATATTGTAACCTAAGATTAGGAAGAACTTCTTCAGTCTAGAAATGACTGCATTCAGATCTTTTTGCTAGGGCTTTAATTGTTTATTTCTCTAGATGGACCCCAAAGATGGAAGACTGCAGCCTGTTTTAGGGGTTTGTGAATGCGAAAGATCTCTGCAGAATTCCAGACAGGGTATTTGCCTTCAAAGTACAATCTTGAAAGCAATCTTTGATCGCTTCACCAATCAAAGATGTGGTGAAGCAAAGTGCACTTGGTGAAAATATGAAGTGCACACACAGAGAATTTATCAATTGCTGAGGCTAGATTAATTGAAGATGTTTCTATTATGTGCTCAAAGGAAAAATCGGAAGGAGCAAATATCTATAATACTGGGTGCAAATATCTACATCACAATGTGTGATAAAATGTAGAAAAATAAAGAACTATTTATTTCTATTCCATAGTTCATTCTGTCAATAAGAATTATTTCCCTTTCCTTTTTTCCTTCCTTCCTTCCTTCCTTCCTTCCTTCCTTCCCTTCCTCCCTCCCTCCCTTCCTCCCTCCCTTCCTTCCTTCCTTCCTCCCTTCCTTGCTTCCTTCCTTTCTTCCTTCCTCTCCTTCCTTCATTCCTTCCTTCCTTCATTCCTTCCTTCCTTCCATTCCTTCCTTCCTTCCTTCCTTCTATTCCTTCCTTCCTTCCATTCCTTCCTTCCTTCCTTCCTTCCATTCCTTCCTTCCTTCCATTCCTTCCATTCCTTTCTTCCTTCCATTCCTTCCTTCCTTCCTTCATTCCATTCCTTCCTTCCTTCCTTCCATTCCTTACTTCCTTCCATTACTTCCTTCCTTTTATTCCTTCCTTCCATTCCTTCCTTCCATTCCTTCCTTCCTTCCTTCCTTCCTTCCTTCCTTCCTTCCTTCCTTCCTTCCTTCCTTCCTTTCTTCCTTCTTTCTCTTCTTCTCTTTCTTCCTTTCTTTATCCTACCCTCCCTCCTCTGACCCTTCTCCTTCCTTCTTCTCTTTCTCTTTTCTCTTTCTTCCTTTCTTTATCCTACCCTCCCCTCCTCTGACCCTTCCCATTTCCTTTTTCCTCATCTGACAGTGCTCAGAGGCTACTCAGATCCTAGTGATCTGCAATCAGTCCTAGCAGTGCCTGGAGACTGCAGAGGTGGGTGTTGAACCCGGGATTTCCAACCTGTAGAGCTTAGCCTAAGAGTCCGGTTCATATTAAAACACAATAGAACAATCTAAATGAAGAGGTAGTTAAATAACTGGCAGGTGGAAAAGTACCAAGATATTTTAAACTCTATTTTCACTCCCAGCTTTAATAAATTTCTCCTAATGGTTTTAAATGTATCTATAGTTGAATTCTAAAGAATGGTCCAAAAATAGATTTCTAGAGAACTTGTTTCAAGTTTTGAAAAGGGAGAAACTTGGATTCTGTGTATTAAAAACCTGTGTGTTTGATTGAGTGCTTTGGGCAATGGATGATTAAGTGAATTACTTTTATTCATCCAGAAACAATCAGGAATCACTTAGAAATCACATCATAATAACCTCACATCCTTCCTCTGATTGTTGTTAATTTCCAATGTGATTATAAAAACACAAGAAATGGTCATGGAAATGTTAATCTATCTCTTGCTATTCTGTTAGACAAGATGAAGACATGGGCTAGAAGTTTATGAGTAATAAGGCTAGAAGGAGCTGCCATTGGTTAAAATTCTATATTCAGAGCAGAGACAGATGAATGCTATTCTGAAGGGAGGCCTATGATGGTACAACAGGATTTTCTTTTTTATCTTGTCTTAGCTGACTTTATAAAATATGACTTATCAAATTTTTAGTTGTCAAGAGACTAGAAGGAAGGTTTAATACAAAGGGGCGATTGAACTAGGATCAAAGAGAACATGACCAAATAGAATAATAGACTAAAGTATATTCAACAGAAATATAGCAAAATTGGATTTAATTGGATATAACTCATGTAGTTATAGAGAATTGAATTTCAAACTGATATATTCAGGTTCATTTCTTGGGAAATCTTGCAGCAAGCTTGAAAATACCTTATAGGAAACTTATTGTTCATAATCTGAAACTGGCAATGTCCGCTTTATAAAATGTTGAGGTTAAAAGACATTCACAATTTGACAGTCCTTGTAGAAGGTGAAATCACCTTACTGGTCATTACTGCACAAATGGAGAAGAGCTATTGAAGACCCCTGGATAATGTGTGGTGACTTGGAATCCTGGCGATTACTCATCTCCTGTCCCCTTTTGTGGATGCTTTGCTTTTAAAAAATCCTTTTAAGAGCTTTATATATTTTGGATACTAACCTTTGTCTGATGTATGATAAGTGTATATTTTCTACAAATTAATGGTTTTTTTTACACCAGATTTATTTCTTTTTGCAGGGAAGAACACTGTAGTTTGGTATAGTGCCATTTGTTTATTTCTGCTTTTGTTTTCTTTGCCAATGGAGTTATATCACTGAAGACTTTTCTTAGGTCAAAATCTTCAAGAATCCTCCCTATAGTTACCTCAATAAAATTTTATTGAAACAGGTAATGTAAAGTAGATTTGGAGCTTTAAATAAAGAGAAGTAAGAGTTTTTTAAAAAGTACAAGTGAAAATTTTTTTTTTCTATTTTTGACCCTTCTGAGGGCCTTTTGAGCTTCCTTCTTTTCTATGACTAGTTCTCCTGCCTTCCTGCTGATTTTGCAATCTTCCAATAAAGCTAATTTATCCAGAGAGAAAAGAAGTTCGGCATGAAATTGTGGCATTGTATTGTCAAGAACATATTGCATAGTTGTTTGCATACTAAAGCTAACATAAAATCTACATATTACGTTCAAGACTTTGAGCTGCTATCTGAACAAATCTTGGCCTTTTCAGGGCATCCACCTCAGAATTACCACCATTCTCTATGAAATTTTTTAGACATATTTGTCTATCACCAGTTTGCTTTCTGATGTGTATGGTTTGTTCCTGTAAAGCAATGATGTTTGTGAATGGCATATGATTTCTTATAAATTAAACCCGAGATCTGAAGTGCTCTCTCTCTTTCTCTCTCTCCTCCATCCCATCCCCCTGTCCTCCTACCATAAGGCCATTCACACTTACATAGTTGCAAATAGACTTTCTTAAGTAGGAGAGAAAAGTCTGGAGTGGCTGGTAATTAATGGAATTATTCACACTCCAGTACTGGCTGATGAGACTGTGTCTGCCTGGGAGTCTCTCTTGTGAATCCTTATTGCTACACTGACTGCTTTTGAGAGCATAAGTCAACTTATCAGTTCTGATTAAAATGCCAGTTGAGATATGAGTATTATTACCTTTAGGAATATGAATTCCATTTTAGGACGAAGTTTCTCAGCTGATGCCTGAAGTTATATACCATGACTCTAGTTCTTTAACTTGTAGAAACTAAAGCTCTACCAAAATGCGTTTTACCATTTTGTCCTCTATCTTTCTCCCTTTAAAGACATTTGAGAAAAAAAAAAAGGAAAACCCACTATTATTCTTCCTTCTGTGCTGCACAAGTTTTGTAGAGGAAATTGCCTGTCAGGTTTTAAAGAAATGTTTCTTGGTCCCTCCTATGTTTCGGATTTCATGTGAAAGACTGGGCACCCAATGGCAATGAGTGACTGAGAACATGGAACTTAGTTTGTAGGAGAAAGACTCATTAATAAACTTAAAATATATGTAGGGTTACACCTAGCATTGATGCGTAGAAAATACATACTCAGGAGAAAAAACAGTGACTGTTTTCACAAGGGCATTTTCTAGCTTAGTGAGGACTTCCAATATATTCCAGGGGTGGGCCTCCTGGTATGTGTGGAATGATTTGAGACTTAAGGGAGCCAAGGGAACTGAATAGAGACATATATTGACCACTTTGCTAATGACCTGGGTATTATTACTGACTCCATCATCCCTCTGTTTCTAATGTGGACACTCACTGGGTATATTGTTTTACTTAACTTAGAAAACTGCTTTGAGATAGAAAAGATGCTCACCTTTGTTACTTTTCAAAAATGAAATATTTCCATTTTCATGGGGACTTTAACTTTCTAGCTTGAATTTAATCTTTTCCTTTCCTAATTGATCTATAGTGTACCTTTTGGTTGCTATGACAATAAATTGATTCATTTCAAAAGCTATTAACAACAGCTTGAATATTCTGTGGTTTTTTTTATTGAGAACATTATAACAAAATATCAGCAAAATACAAGAAAATCCTAGGTACAGGCAAACAAATGCTAGAGCAATTTGGCAAGATATGATATACCTTCTGATTCATTAACCACTATGAAATTTAATTTATATGAATAATTGAGAGATATTAATGCATTTCATATGATAAACAGATGGGTAGGTTGGGAAATGATAACCATTTTTGGTTTCCACCTAATTTCATTCATTATTTCAAATCTCATATCTATTGAGCTTCTACCATGAACCAAGGAGTATGGTAGAAGTTAGAAACAATAAGAACAAAATGAATCAAGTTTCCCATTCACGGATGAAGTAAAAAACCTGAATTTTATAAGCAAATAAAGAAACATCAGGCAAACACACACACACACACACACACAAAAAACACAGTAAGGCTGATGCCAGTTACATCCCCTTCTCTTTGACCAAATGGAAAATGTAAGCAAATGCCATTATTTGAACTATTTTTGATTTGGATATGATGAAAATATATAACTCAGACATATAACCGAATGTTAGACTACCATCACCATTGACCCTCAGTAGAAAGTCAACTGGGTCCATGAGTCACACACAATAAAGACACACCAATGATTTACCTACTAAACTCTCTTTTAGTTGTGTGTGCATGTGTGTGTGTGTGTGTGTGATTCAGCTAAATGAAATGAGTATCTAGTAATCCTTCTTTATCAATGGCAGAAAGGGGGGTGATGGACAGATGTGCCAGGAATCCACACCTGATACTCGGAGCTTTCTTTACACTCTATCTTCTTTTACATTAAAATTGCTTTATAATTTGAATAAGGATATTCTCCAATTTCAAACTTCAGTCCTTCCACATTTCACAGCCCTGAAAACTTACTAATAAGACATTGGATACATACAAAAAAGCAAATCGTGCGAAGAGAAAGATCAATATGAGACCTTGATAATTCAGAAATTGGAAAATTGATCTAGGATAATTGAAAGATGATGGCAGACAATTAGTTATGAAATTGACCTATTCCTCTTCTCCTGGGGGTGTTATGGCGATAATCTGAAGCTGGACAAGATTTTGTCACAATGTGAAGAAAAGGGACGAATATGGCAGATCTGAGCTCTAAACCTTGAGCTGATAGTTACCAGGGACTGAAATATTAACCTTAAAATTCTGTCATCTTTGAAATAGAAATAAACATATACCAGTTAATAAAATGGTGTTGGCACACTCTTGGTAGTTAGAAAACTGTAGCAATTATTCTTACTGTGTTTCCAAACCAACTAGATATAGATTGAATAGATTTTGAAAGAAGGAATGTGTTTGTTAAGTGTTTTTTACATAGAAGTCTAAATGTTGTGATTACAGAAATCCTACCTAAAGAAAAAATGTCTTAAAATTTGTGAAATAAAGTGAACAATTACAAAGTGTTTTCATTTGTGATACCAAGCTATCTATAATGAAACATTAAAAAGAATCTGATATTCGAGGCTGTAAAATATAAAGAGGTATTTTCCTTCTCTAGTAAAACGCACCTGTCTTCAAATTTATGTTAAAAATATTAGCAACATGGAGAGTTTGGATGGAGCCAATGAACCTTCATTATCACATTTTGTAAGGAGTGGCATGCCATTCAGTTTTCAGTTCTGAGGGTTGGACTAATTCAGTGGCTAACTTACAATTTTAGTTTTAATTTTATTAAGTGAGGTATTAGACAAACTGCCCTTTTTATTTGATATTGTTTTTATTGGTATGAGATCTGATCAAATGCACTCTGTTCTGAAAGTGACAATTGATTATTTTTACACCCCAAAAAGCCAAATTTGAGGATTTGACTACTAAATTCTATAGCTATTACTTCAGCTTTGAGGGCACTTATATCTCACATAAGCTAAATATAAGTTATATAAACATAAGTAAAGACTTAAGTAGTTACAGATATATAATTTATGAGATTATGTCAATTGAATATGTTTAATACATTATTATTACTTTTTAACTCAATATGTAAAGTAACTTCTTTTATAACCACTCTTAAACCAACCTCTAAGTTTGGTTAGCCTGCATTTGATTATTAAAATCCACTTAGAGCTGTGATAAACTGGAGACCTAAGGATTTTAAACTCCCAAAAGGCTGTGACTTACCTCATGTGAATAGATTCCAAAGTGTTTGCCCGTGCACTGAGCATGTAGATGGTGTTTGGAAGCATGCTACTTACACAGGTATTACATTTTTGTAAGTTTCAAAGCAGGTTTAACATGCCTCCTCTGCCCACTCACTCAGCACTACATCAATCTTATATCCATTATAGTTTGCTTCACAATTTTCCCCTTCATAAATGGTAATATTTGGTCTAACCCAGAAGACCAAATTATGTATGAATGGCAGTCCAACAAATGAAATTTTACTAGAAAAATATATAAGATGTTTCCCCCCCCTATTAGTCTCAGGTGAATTAGTCTTATTTTTGGAAAAGATTGACCTCCTCCATGGCAAAGGAATTTTTTTTAATAATTACTGACTTTCCCTAAAGAACATAAGACACAACACATGTAAAGAATATGTATGTGGGCAGTCATGGCTCACATTGTTCTTAACTTTATTGAAAGCATCATTGTGTTTCTTGGCACAAGGAAAGAGGCCATAGTGCTTTAGGAAATTGGAATCTGGAAGTCAGAGGATGGGTCAAGAGACCAGTTCCTCCTCTAAGGTGCTTGGGTAGAAAGAAAAATAGCAGCATTGTGCTGGAGGTCGAATGAGACATCACTACCAGGAGCTTGCCTGCTGAATTCTAAGAAACTTACTGAATGCTTTGAAAAAACTTAAACCTTTAGGTAATTCTACAGCTGTGCATTGGCAAATAGGCCAGAGTCCTGAATAGCCTTGAATTTAAGGCTGAAAAGGTGAGGAAAAGGACACTTTATCAGTTCTTGTAAACATATTAGGATTTTTCTCAGAGACCAGACCATCACAAAATGCCCATTTTAACTTTGAATTTGTATCTTATAAACGTCTATGAGGCCATTGAATTCTTCTGTTTACATGTAGACAGACACACATGCAGAGTGTGTGTGTGTGTGTGTGTGTGTGTGTGTGTGTGTGTGTGTGTGCTCATCTAAGTTTTTTACAAGTGCAGAAGTGAAACATTTTAGTTTGTTTGGATTCCTGGCAAATGACTTTAAAATGTTATACACAACTGACAGATTTATTGGCTTGCTTTCCCAATATGATTTCAAAAACATTTCTTAAGAACAAAAAAGCCTTGAAAAATTAGATTTGGGTTGGTTCTCTTCCTCCCCCAACTTTGGTATTGCTTCTTTGTGTGTGTTTTTAAGGTTGAGGGTTATCTATGACTCATTGGCAAGCCCCAGTTCAATCAATTTAGAAGGAACTTTTAGGGCTGAGTTATTTTTAAATGCCTGAAAATGAGGTAGCTGTAAATGGAAATCTAATCACAGCTTAACCTGTAGTCATGCAAACAGTCAACTATGAAATCAAATGAGTTTCCAACCCTCTTAACCCATTAATGGTTACTGACTAGCTGTGTCGCCCAAACAACATTTTCCAAAGAGCAGGAAAAGGAAAAAGCACATATCTGGATGGGGGTACAGTGGAAAGGAAGGGAGGGGTGCTGCAGATTCAAAGAAGGAAATCTTGAGGATACAACAATTTCCTCCTAGACACAAGCAAAGCAAGCTTACATAAGCATATATCTTCCTCTGTTAAACATTGTCCATGGTTTTTAATGAAACATTTTCGTGGCAAATATGATGCAAAGGGTTGTATTTTCCTTGTTAAACTGCATCTGATTTTAAATACTTGACATTACAGAGGTTCAGCTTCTGTCATCCTCATGATTAGATTTGCTGAAAAACACAGTCCCCAGATTTCCTTGGTGTTTTGTGTCCATTTGAATAATATATAACCTTGTTGGCTCTTTCCCCGTACCCTGCCATCTCCTTTCCTTCCTTTACAGTTTGCGATCTCTTTCTTGGTTTTCTTTTTTTTTTTTTTTTTTAACCTTTTTGGCTCTGTCTCCTCCCCACCCTTATATTTTAAAGGATCCTCTGTTTTTTTTTTCTCTCACGGTCAGCTCAATTATGGTTCTATTACTATTTTCCTAGCAAACTCCACCCCATAAACAATAAAAAGTGATATTCATGGGTCCAAAGAGACAGCACTCGGGTTAAAGCACTTGCTTTGCACACATCTGACACCAGTTTAATCTCTGGCACCACACCCTCTATAGTCCGTCAAACATTGTCAGAAGCGATCCCTGAGCAGAGCCAAGGGTAAGCCCTGAGCGCTGTAGTTTATGTCCCCAATTCCCGTCCCCAAAGAAGAATTCAGAAAGGCTGCTTTGGGAAGGGTGAACTATTGTCTAAGTTTCCAAGGATGCAAATTAGCACACCGTGCTCATAAAAAAAAGATAAATGGATGTTTATATCTCTGTGTCTACTGTATCTAATTGTTAATAGATGCAGTTAATTTTTGTGTGTTAATTTTATCACTTTTTGTTTATATTTAGTCCTATTCAGAGACGGCAGGTTTACCTGTATGAAAGCAAAGACATAAACATGCGAACTACAGCAAAATACCAATTTGTAGCTGTTGAATTAGTATTCTCGCCTTGATTAAATTATTGTCTCTTTTCCTTCTGAGTTGCCACCCAAATAATCTGAATCTAAACTAATATAAAAACCTGCACTGAATAAGAAGGGAAAGTCCAGCTTGGCATTCCATGAAAGCTATGTTGGACTATTTCATCTTTTAGTAGGAAAAAAAGGCAAGCTTGTTAAATATCACTTTGGTGCCAAGTGGTAATTACCCCCAAATGATTTGGGGTTGGACCAAGCCTCTTTTATGAATATTTGCCTTCAATGTCAGAGTATGACTGAAAGGGAAAACAGTCTCTTTCTTCTTACACACAGACTCATAATGGTGAAAAATAAAAAAAGAAAAGCCAAAATAAACATTGTTTTCCTTTTCTTTTGTTAGATGTTGGACCTTGAGTAATGTATCCGTCCCCATGTGTTCTGAAACAAGGTAGGTGGGGAGTGTAGCCCTGTAGAGGAATCTCCCCGTTCCTGAATATATTTGGTTCATGAAGTATTTCATTCTGAAGCTACTGGCCCTGTTTCTACAGGCTCATCCTAAGAGGTGGGAAGGAAAAAGTGTCTTAGATTTTAGAAATATTGAATTTTAGATTTTAGAAAGATTGAAATTGCATGGAGAAAATAAAAATCCTCTCTCTTTTATTTGGTTGCCATGTAACTTTTATGGAAGAATAAAAGCTTATTTTATTTGCTTCTATATGCTATTTACTTCTATATGCCTGCTCGTTATGAATGTTTGCACAGTCCCAATCACCCATGGGGTGTGCTCTGGAAGAGAAGGGGATAAGTACTCTCCTTTCTTAAGTCAGCATGTGGCTCTCCTTTGAGGAATATTATAACAGTAGGTAATAATTTGTGGTGAATTCAGACTCTAATCATACTGCCAAAGATCTCTACATAATTCCAAAATATTGTAAAAAGCCACAAAGTATTTTGTCCTAAATTTTTAACATGTGTCATCATTATAAACTGCTTTGTCATGAATATCTGTCCAATGGGTATATTTGACTGAAATTATTTTTTTAAAAAATGTATTAAAGTTAGTCTTCTTTCCATTTATTGAACCAAAATATATACTACTATAGGAGACTCGCAGACATGGGGCAGAGCTGCTACTGACTCTCCCTGTGCCCAGCTGCTCATGTGAGGCGCCAGGGAGGGATGGCAGGTTCTAGCCCTGGCCCGCCACCCCAGCAGAGCCTCACAACAATCCAGACGACCCCCCACTCCATGAGGGGCCTCAATTTTCCACATCCGGACTTCCCCCTCATCAGAACTCCACCCAGCAGACCAGCCTATTACAGCCCGGCACGTGCGGCCGCAAGCAGCAGCACGGTTCATCAATAAATGCTGGATTTTGAGATGACTACAAGAGTATGCTACCTGCACGGCAGAGCCTGGCAAGCTACCCATGTTTTATTTGATATGCCAAATACCAGTAACAATTATAGACCTCATTCCCATGACCTGATGGAATGGTTTGAGGCTCTGTATGTTCCTGGAGAAAGCAGATGCCCTTGGGCTCTACTAGCAAGAGACAGGTCATATGGAGATGTTACTGGTGCCCGCTCAAGTCAATTGATGATGAACGGGAAGACAGTGATACAGTGATACAGTGATACTATAGGAGAAAGACAAATGTCTCTTTTTTTCTTTTTTGGGTCACACCTTGGAATGCTCAGGGGTTACTTCTGGCTCTACACTCAGAAATTACTCCTGGCAGTGCTCAGAGGCCTATATGGGATGCCGGGGATGGAAACTGGATTGGCAATGTGCAAGGCAAATGCTCTACCCGCTGAACTATTGCTCCAGCCCCTGAATGTTTCTATGTTATAGAAATCTATTTTCAGGGTACCAAGCAAAAAAGTGTCATTGAAATTGAACTGTTAAATGATTACATTATTTGTGCACTAAATCTAGTATATTACACAAAACTATGCAGCTATTTCTGTGACTACCTGCCAAATTGCATATATTGTTCCTAATTAAGTTTTATAAACGTACTTAGAGAAACATGATGTTGTAGAATATCCAAGTAATGTGTTTCTATGTTTATGAAATCTGTCCCAGGGAATTTGACAAGGAAGCACATTTCCTATCTCATGACTGTTTCATGACTGGTGAAAGTTATAATAAACAAGGGATTGAAATGAATATTTAAGACAGGAATTCCTGTTAAACCCCAGAAGCTGACTTGGAAATATGCCTGTTTCTTGACTTTTAGCATTGGCCTTGGAAAGTCATTGTAACCATTTTTCCATCCACCACATTTAGAACCCTAAGCTTCAACTTTGAAAGGATGGATATGGAGCCCCCCGTGTCAAGTGGGTTCAGCCTGGTGGACCTCCCATTTCAGTGACAAGAATCGTTTTTATTCCACAATGTCAATCTCAGTTGGTTGATAGGGGATGAACTCCTGGGTCTCCTTATGAAATTTTGGCCACAAAGGACCTGTGATAATTGACATAGTTCTAGAGAAACAGGGTGATCTGACATTGACACATTGGTTTAGACAGAAAAATAATAACTCCATTATATTCTGTTTACAGTAGCTGTTTTGTAAAGGTAGTAAATATGTTAAAACTGAGTTCTTGAAAGAAAGAACTATAAGCAGAAGTCACACCCCACATTTTTCCTTTTGTCTTTATCAGAGTTTAAATTTACAACAAGGAAGAAATGCATAAAATAACACATCATCATCCAGACCAGCTGACCTCAAGGTCCCATCCTGTTTATTCAGAACTCCACCTCCTGTTTTTCAAGAAATAGACAAGATGGCAGTTTCCAGCCCCCCTTTCAACCTACATAAATAGTTTCTGAGACTGAAGGATAAGAAGGTAGAGAAGAGTATCACTCGTTCCTTCATTGCAGTCCAGACTGCAATAAAAAGATGTTCCCTTATAAAAGCCAATGAGGCAGTGTTTGGCTTTCTCATGCATCAGACAGCATGCCTAAGTTTAGCAGTACAGTATAAATAACTAGTAATCTGCTTAATAGATTAGAACTCATATGACAATGTTTTGTACTAATTCATTTTTATTGTAATTTAGTTAGTGTGGTTATAGTAGTGTAAACTTCCATGGTTTCCCTGTACAAAGTCACTGCACCTTTGCCACCACATAGTGCCCAAGATCCTCTACCACTGTTCTTATGTCTCTTCTCCTTCTGTCTCTTCTATACACTCCACTACTTGTTTATCTCATTTTGCTATCAATGACCAACAGTTCATCCTTATTCGGTGTTGTCTAGTCTCTTGTTTCTCTGCATACCACAGATAAGTGAGATCATAATGATCTCACTCAAAAGCTTTCTCTTTTGTAGCTCTATAGCATTCCACCACACATTTTTATTCATTCATTGATCATGGGATACAGTGCCACAATAAACAGATGTGTATATATACTTTTGATTTTTTTTTTGTGTGTGTGTGTTTTGAGGGTAGATGATTAGGAGTCAAATCACTGGGTCATGTGGAAATTCTTTTCTTAGTTTTTGGATGAGCCCCCATACTGTTTTCCACAGAGGCTGAACTAGATGACATTCCTATCATCAGTGAATGACAGTTCCTTTTTTACCACATCCCCGCCAACACTATTTTTTTCTAGTCTTTTTGATATATGCTGTTCTTACTAGTATGAGATGATAGCTCTTTGTCATTTTTATTTGCTGATCACAAGCAATGCTGAATATTTTTATATGCCTCCTGGCCATCTTCTTTGAGGAAGTTCCTCTTCATCCTTTCCCCACTTCTTGTTAGGGATATTGTTTTGTTATGTCATTGTTGTATTTTGGGAATGTTTTATGGATCTTGGGTATTAGCCCTTTATCTGGTATATGATGTGTGAGCATTTTCTTCTATTGAACCTTGTGTTTTTATTTTATCCTAAGTTTAAGTTTCTTTCATCATCAGTATTGCAACCTGTAAATGGAGAGTGAATCTGTTTAGTTCTTGTGTAAAAACAGAACTGGAAGGGTTAAAGTCATCTCAGATATTCCTGGAAGTTCTGAACTCAAACACACACACACACACACACACACACACACTTTTGGTTCATTTAGAATATATTCCTAGACATAGACTTTATGGTTCATTTAGAATATATTCCTAGTCTTAATGGTTTTATTTTCTTTTTTTATGCTATCTTCATGGTGGATGCTCTGAGTAACAGTGCCCTATGACTCTAGTATAAAACACGTTCCAAAAAACTATTCTACTAATTTGATTTCAAAGCCTCACTTGTCTTGTCACTTGTCTTCCCATTGTTCTGATTTGCTCGAGAGGTCACCAGTAACATCTCCATATGTCCTGTCACATGCTAGTGTAGCCCAAGGGCATCTGCTCGCTCCAGGAACATGAAGAGCCTCAAACCATTCCTTTAGGTCATGGGAATGAGGTATATAATTGTTACTGGTTTTTGGCATATCAAATATGACACGGGTAGCTTGACAGGCTCTGCCGTGAGGGTGGGATACTCTTGTGGTAGCCTCTCATCTCGCACATTTATTGATGAACCGTGTGGCTGCTTTGTAGGGAAAGATCAGCTTTTCTGCTGGGTGGAGCTCTGACAAGCTGTGGAGTCTGGATGTTGAAAATGGCAGCCCTCATGGTGTGGGGGTTCCTCCGACTTCTTGTGAGGCTCTACTGGGATGGTGGGCTAGGGTTAGAACCCACCTTCCCTCCTGGGTTCCTCAAGGCAAAGACATATTGGTGCAAATGATGTGTTCTGGTATGATTGTGGGATTTCATTTATGCCATTTCACCAACACTGTGCCTATGTTGACAAACAAGCAATATTTCTTATCCACAAGTTAGGACCTATTTAGATAAATAATAATATCCAGCATTGAATCTCTTAAGCATGGAATGTGGGCTCTGAAAGTAAAAAATTCAGAAGCCTAGAAGTCTTTACAGGGAAAGGCCCCTCCCAGATTATTCTTAAAAACCAGAGCTCATGATGGCAGTCAGAAAAGGTGCCCACTGAATCCCACACTTAAGACAAAAGTGGGTGTTCCAATGACAGAATATAGCGACACAGTGACTCATTTTTCTTTGGGTTTGGCTTGTGGAAGTAAAAGATAAGGATTCCCTTACTGAGGCTGCAGCTCCCTAAATGGCTGACTTATGGACCCATCCCACTTGAATCTCATGAGTCTATTCTAAAGCCAAGAAGCTTGGCGATCAAAATTTTGTCCCATGTTCATCAATATTCTAGACCTGGTTAAGTTTCCGAGCCCTAGTTCGAGTAACTAGCAGTATGATGTTCTGGGGCGTGGAGAGGGAATGGTGTGGGAGTGGTTTAGGCCACACCTGGCAGTGCTCAGGGCTTACTCCTGGCTCTGTGCTCAGGGGTCACTCCTGGGGATCATATGAGGTGATGGTAGTTAAGCTGGAGGAAGCCAGAGTCAAGTGCCTTATATCCTATAATATTTTCTGACCTCAGTGTAGGAATTCTAACATATATTTAAAAGCCCATACCTAGCCTATTTGTCAAAGAGTCTGAACATTATGCATCCCCTCAAGCTAGACAACTATTTGGTCTCTGTGTTGCTAACCAGTGTTTCAATATGGAAACCTAAAGCTTGTTCCCTTTACTGAGAAATCAAGATGCAGCTGGGACACAAACTATCACACTGCCCATGTTTTCTATGTTGCCAGTAGGGCAAAATCAAGGTAGGACTGTAGGGGAGACACTGGGGTCCCCAACAGTATCAGGATAGAAGTTCTGCTCTACCTCCGAGGCCACTGGGGAATGGATAAAAACTCATTAGTCTGGCGCAGTTTCAAAAAGGCTTTTAATAGTACAAAAACCTCTAGCACTGCAATCCAATATAATAGAAGAACTCTAGCTCTAGTCAGAACCTATACCATACACGAGGGCTAAAGTTTCCTAACAAAGAGGATTCCACCAGAGAGAGTCCCACTAAAGTGGATCTTACCAGAGAGGAGTCCCACAAAAGATCATCCCACCAAAGAGCCTCACAATCTAATAATAAATCTTATTTGAAGCCTCAGAATCTAATAATAGACTATTTGAACAATGGGATTTGGTGGTAGTTCTGGATAGTCTATTTATAAGAATATTCCCTTCTATAATCCTAGAGATTGTTATTCTTTCTTCAAATGCAGGTTCTTCCCCTCAAGCCACTAAGCTCTCTTCCATCAATTACCCCAACCTTTTTTTTTTTTGGCATTTTGGGCAACATCAGGCAATATTCAGGGGTTGCTCCTGGCTCCTACTGAGTTAGGTGTTTAGATCAGAAGAATGTGTTGAACTTCTCTTCAGCAGGACAAACTGGATTGAAAATTTGACATCTGAAAAGTACAATGGGAACAAAGTTATGAATGGTTGGAGTCAAAAAACAAACAAACAAAATCAGGGCCTGGAGTGATAGTACAGTGGGTAGGGCAGTTGCCTTGCACTGACCCAAGGTCAATCCCTGGCACCCCATATGGTCCAGGTTGTCCTATTGAAGAGAGGTTCAATGCATTCTTCCTCTCTAAACGCCTGGCACAGTAAGCATTTACAGTCTTATATAAACAGCCCTCTATCTTTAGAGGCATTCTCTTCTACAACGTCAAGTTTATTTGTTTGATTTATTCAGAAAATAGCATTGAAGGTACCATACCATGTGATGAAAGAAAACTTATCTGTGACTCTCAGTTGAGTAAAGTTCTGTGATAGTGAAAGGATTTCACTTCCCTTGGCCTCAATTTCTTTCTACAGGGATGGGTTCTTACAAGTGTCTTTCAGCACTAAAATTATAGCTAGGTGTATTAGGTGGTAAGGAGCTGTGTTATATTCTTAAAAAAAAAAAACAACAGAACTTCTTTTAAGGATATAAATGCTTACGACAACCCAGATCAAACCATCAGTTTTTCTTCCATATCTGTCCATTGTAAGTCCCACTTTTCACAGTTCCTAACTTTACAGAGAAATCTCATCAATACGCACCACAGAAAAGGTTGATCACACAAATGGGAGAATTTGATTTGGCATACCAGGGTAGTATATTCTTTTAAGTTACATAAAGGAAACAATGAAGATGATGTAGTATTAGATAAAACATTTTTTCGTGGTTTGTTTTGGGGGAGCACCTTGGAAGGGCTAAGGGCTTTTCCTTCCTGGCTTTGTGCTCAGGATCACTTCTAGTGGGGCACTGGGATCACCTGCATTGCAAGCATCTGAATGCAAGGCAAGCGCCTCACCTGATGTACTGTTGCTCCAACCTCACAGTTTGTTGTTGTTTGGGGGCCACATCCAGCTGTATTCAGGTCTTACTAATGGCTCTGTGCTCTGGAGTCTCTCCTGTTAATGCTGGGGTGACTGACTGCACTGCTAGAGATGGAGCCACGTGCAAGACAAAGCCCTAAGCACCCCACCTACAATATCCTTCCATTTTTCAGATTAGCCAAACTTCTCAAGAAATCAAGATAAGAGGCTGGATGCATCCTTGTCTGGAAAAGCACAATGCTGCTAATGGAAGCAGAAAACTGCTGATCCTTTTCGCTCTATGAATTCATCCTCAGGCTAGCAATGGCTTTCCCTCCATCTGGAAAGGACATTCTGACATCCAAAGCTCCCATTTTCTTGGATGGGGTGTAAGCAGGCACTGCCAATGTTTGCTCTGTGACTCTACTTGGGGATACATTCCTAGCAGACTGAATCTTTATTAGTTGAAATTTTCTTTTTCAGATATTCTTGTTTATTCAAGCAGGATACAATCCAGTAATGCTGACTTGCAAGTCACTTTTCTCCTTTGAATGACTTTGCATATCTCAGTATTGCTCCGTTATTGATAGTACTCTTGATTTTTCAATGAAGGCTACATTTCTCACTTTTACTAGTTCATTGGTTGCAAAAATAATCCTTGCTAAATTTCCCATCACTAACAATACATGTACAATATTTCCATTTTTGTTCTTGCACAGAATCTTGGAGGAAGAATTGAGAATATTTCAGTAAGATGTTCTAGTCCGTGCAATTTGGTGGCTTATGATTAGAATCATTTTTCATGACATTATCCTTTCTCAATTATGGTAACAACTTAAAAAAAATAATTAGTTTCACCATCCCCAGTATTAGTCAACTTTGCTGTCTGTTTTTCTCTCAGGGGGTCATAGGTTTATTTATTTTCTCTAAAGATATATAGAGCATTGAAATATTCATGCTATAGAGTCAGGGACAGTATTTACATTTGATAGACTCCCAAAACTGTTCTCACAATTTTTCTTCTTACTTCTCATTCAACCTCTTGGTAAAATGGCATGTACCTTCCACAGATGTATATTGGTAAAATGGTATGTACCTTCCCACAGATGTATATTGGTAAAATGGTATGTACTATACCACAGATATATGTATAGTTAATTTTACTTGAAAACATTATTGCATCTTAAGATATGGCATTTTACAGTTTTTTTAGTAAACGTGAAATGTTTGATGAAAGCAATGTTACGTGATGACTAAATGACTGTTTCAGATTTTAACATCTAACAGCTCTCACCGTATCTTCCTTACATCTAAATTGACCTTTGTCTGTCTCTCTCCCTGTTGACTTGCCACCAGCACTGAATAACTTCACTTTGGCAGAAAGTCTGAAGCTTTCCTGAATGTACCCAGATGATGCTTCACTATTTTTGTAAGAGAAGGCTTCTGTTTTGCCAAAAGTCTTCTATCTTGCAAAAACTGGCTACCACGGCTATTTTCTTGGACAGCAAACAGGGCAACAGCTGTCTCTGTTAGATCAGACTGTAGATACAAGGTCGTGAGAGGCAGTGTTCTAGGAAAAAGAGACACTACAATAATCAACTCAGTCATCCTGGTGAACCTAAATGCTTTTTTATTTTGTGGCATGGCAGAAGTATATGGACCAAAGTAGGCATTACTTAGCTATACTTAAATCCTGTTAAACCACTAGAGTTCTACCTAAATTCTGATTAATACAATTATGCAGGGGGGAGAGAAAAAGAGCAAACCTTGATGAAAATTGAAAATGTGGTTCTTACTCTGAAAATTGAGAATGTGGTTCTTACTGTATCACTGGAGCTTATACTTTAATTTCCTTCGGTGTAGGTGGAGAGTAAAATTTGGTTTGGCCACAGAACAAATGAAGCTATTGCGCAAAATGATATCTGAGTCTTTTGGATCTAAAGTGATCTGTGAACACATCTCTCTGATTTTAGAAAAGGGTTATCTGTTCCGCGTGCTTTGAGATGTTCGGGTTCAGTGTCTGCTAAACTAATTTGCCAGATAAAATGATCCAATATTATTAAAGGAGTTTTCAAACATATTTTACCTAGCTGTTCATTCCAATTTATTGAGATAGCAATGCAAGTTCAGTGAGTAGAATCTTCTTCCAGTTGTGGCATTTGTCTCCTTGCACTGGTGCCAGATTCCTTTTAGTTCCTGTCTCCTCTCTCTCTCTCTCTCTCTCTCTCTCTCTCTCTCTCTCTCTCACACACACACACACACACACATACACACACCCTTTCCACTATCTTGTAGCTTAGTCATTTGAAAGATGAGTTTTGAGAGTGTTAATCAATATTCCTTATGATGCAGTTAAATTCTTTTAATGGTCATTTGAGGAGATTTAGTAGCTCACGATTTGTGAATTCCACATGGAAACACACATTACATTGATGTATTTTGAATGGAGTTTTCACATGTCTCTTCATTGGGAGGATCTCATTCATGGTGTGTTTTCATCTGCCTTGCCTAAGATATTTTCACAGCCCCACATTTGAGTCAAGGTCAAGGTCTCTCTCCAACTCCACTGATTGTTCTTTCTAGCTGTAGGAGTTTTGTTTTAGCATACAACAGCATAAATCATTTAGTTGTTATGCATGAGAGAGAAAGGAAAAAAGCATAAAGTAAAAAAAAAATCTTTTCAAATACCTATTGGATGTAGTTTTTCATTAGATGGTGTAAGATTTTTGCTTACTCAAGCCAGAAGAATATGGCAAATAATAATTAGTCCATAGTAAAACAATTTGAAGGTTTTTTTAAGAGTTAAACTGTGGTATTATTTACAGACAAAAAAGGTAATATTTCCTGCGTTTTCTCCCCTCAATTTGTCTTGTTTCCTTAACACATTCCATGTTATAATGTAATCTAGGAGATAGAAACAATACCAGGAGTCCTAATTAAATTAAAAGTAATTACCAGTTGTACAGATAGGATTTTCAATTGAGCAGCAGGAAGTTGATATTTTGTCATCCCTAGTTTATCTCTGTGCACTGAGAACGATTCTTTGTACCAGTTATTAATGGCATTTTCTCAACGGTCATGAAGAGTGTGGGAAATAGGAAGTGAGAAAGAGAACAAAAGGAAGAGAGGAATGAGAGGAGACTTGGAGGAGGACAGAGACGGAGGGAGCTCTCTGTCTCTGTTCTCCAACAAGGACCCGGAGACATTTTTCATACGTGGAGGGATCTAGTGCTGTCTTTCACTCACCTTTGAAAGAAATATTTGCCCACCCCATATTTGAAGCATCTCTTAATTTTTCTTGACCACTAACAGTATTTAAAAGAAAATCTCACACATTTTGTGCTCAAGGTTTAGTTTATGATGTGACAGATTTTCTATTTTCAGAAGGAAAAAAATTGTTGCAGCTCCCAACAGGAATTTAATTTGAAAGAGGGAGGGAAATGGCAATATATAAAGATTTCCCACTGTCCAATTTCTTATTCTGCTTTTCAACTGGGCATCTTTTAACAACTGGAAGTAATGGTATTCTCCCATCAGGAAAAACAGCACAGGCTTTTAAAAAAGCATTTGCGGGGTGATGTCCATTTGATTGACCGTTATCTTGCTGGCATGCTGCTGCTACAAATATGAGCAATTATGAGAAAAGCAGTCAAATTAAATTTTCATAACTATAAAACTGCATTTTACCTTAGGGGCAAAAACTTCCCTCCTATTTCTACCATCTATTTTCTATGCTTTATATTAAATCTAAACAAATGAATGTTTACCAACATTAATATTTTAATGTAGTATGCCAGTCTGTGCCCTCTCTCTCTCAACAACTTTTTCATCTTTCTAGGCATGTTTTACAAGAGAGTTTTAACTTTGCTAATATAATATGGGTCACTTCAAGTGGGTGTTTCTTAATGAATTATTTCGTATTCACCAAACCCTTGGCTAATTCTTGACTTTAATCAATCAATAAAATAAACAAATGGTCCCATGAAACTGAGTTTAATTTTACTAAGGTACTAAGACACAGTTATAGGAACAGATCCATTGAACAGAAGGATGGCAAATGTTGTAAGTGGCAGGATGAGACACTGTGTTCCCTCCCCAACCTCATGGCTGGCGTCACTAAATGATGAGGGCGCAGTTCATCACTGAGATGGCGCATTGGCTTTTGGCAGCCATTTGAACTGATTTGAGTTGACACAAAAGGTAAAATCTATTCTGTTTTCAGTGTCATATTTGATATGCCAAATACCAGTAACAATTATAGACCTCATTCCCATGACCTGATGGAATGGTTTGAGGCTATTTATGTTTCTGGAGCAAGCAGGTGCCCTTGGGCTCTACTAGTATGAGACAGGACATATGGAGATGTTAGTGGTGCCTGCTCGAGCACATCAATGATGAATGGGAAGACAGTGATGCAGTGATACAGTGATCCCTGTTGTAATCGGCTTTATCTTTGAGGTCTTGCTGCCCTGCATAGACTCTTTCCATATCTCTTCATCCTAACCCCTAATGGGAAGTTCGGTCTTGGTCTTCACATTCACCTCATCTTGCCGCACTCCAAGATTGCCTGTACTTAACCTCTATCTCAAATCCTATGTGTTTATAGAGGTAAGTAGTTTTCCCCAGATTTCTTTTTTTAATTAATTAATTAATTAATTAATTTTTTGACAATCACAAAAATGTTCATGTTTGGATTTCAAGCTATACAGTGTTCCAGCATCCATCCCTCCACCAGTGTCCACCTCCCACCACCAATGTCCCCAATACCTTCCCCCTCCCTAGCCAGCCTCTGAGGCAGGTTCTCCATCTCTTTTCTCTCTCTCTCTTCCTATCTCTCTCTCTTTCTCTCTTCCCTCTCTTACATGTTGTGGATTGTAATAGACTTTCGACAATTATTGGTCCACTGTACCTTTCTCTGTCTTAACTAACCTCTGCTCCCACACATTTGTGGTAGTTTCCAACTTTGGCAAGAACTCCTGATCCACAATTCACCTGACCTTGGATATTGGTATCATAATATGCATATATATGTATATATACATATATATGTATTTATGTCATGCAAATAAATGCAGTCATTCTCTATCTGTCTCTCTCCTTCTGGCTAATTTCACTCAACATGATACTCTCCATGTCCATCCATTTTAGGCAAATTTCATAACTTCATTTTTCCTAACAGCTGCATAGTATTCCATTGTGTAGATGTACCAAAATTTGTTTATCCAGTCATCAGTTCTCGGGCATACTGGTTGTTTCCAAGTTCTGGCTATTGTGAATAGTGCTGCTATGAAAATAAAAGTGCGGATGATGTTTCCACTGTGTGTTTTTGGCTTCCCAGGAGTGGTATGGTTGGGTCAAAAGGGAGCTCAATTTCTAGTCTTTGGAGGAATGTCCATATTGTTTTCCAGAAAGGTTGTACCAGTCAACATTCCCACCAACAATGTATGAGTGTCCCCTTCTCCCCACATCCATGCAGCACTTGTTGTTTTTACCCTTTTGGATATGGGCCAGTCTCTATGGTGTGAGGTGATATCTCATTGTTGTTTTGATTTGCATCTCTCTGATGATTAGTGATGCTGAGCATTTTTTCATTTGCCTTTTGGCCATTAGAATTTCTTCCTTGTCAAAGTTTCTGTTCATTTCTTCTCCCCATTTTTAATGGGATTGGCTGTTTTCTTCTTATATAGTTGTACCAGTGCCTGATATATCCTGGATATTAACCCCTTATCAGATGGGCATTGGGTGGATATTCCTTACCATTCTGTGGACTGTCTTTCTATCTTGGTTACTGTTTCTTTCGAGATGCAGAAGCTCTTTAGTTTCATGTAGTTCCATATGTGTATCTTTTCTTCTAGTTGCTTTGTTGATGGTGTTTCACCTTTGAATATGTCTTTAGCTTCAATGTTGTGGAGGGTTTTTCCTATATTTTCTTCAATGTACTTTATGGATTCAGGTCTGATATTGAGATCTTCAATCCATTTTGATCTGATTTTTGTGCAAGGTGTTAGACACAGGTCCAAATTCATTTTTTACATCTAGCTGTCGAGTTTTCCCAGCACCATTTGTTGAAGAGGCTTTCTTTACTCCAATTTGGACTCTTTGCACCTTTATCAAAGATTAACTGATTAATGATTAAACTGATTAATGATAAACTGATTAATTGTCTTTGAAGGTGGGTGTCAGGATACTCAACTCTATTCCATAGGTCCACCGGTCTGTTTTTATTCCAATACCATGCTGTTTTAATTACTACTGCTTTGAAGTATCTTCTTCCCATTTGTTTGATGGGGTTGGTTGTTTTCTTTTTGTAAAGTTCTACCATGCCTGATATATCCTGGATATTAACGCCTTATCAGATGGTATTGGGTGAATATTCTTTCCCTTTCTGTGTACTTTCTTTGTATCTTGGTCACTGTTTCTTTTGAGGTGCAGAAGGTTTTTCAGCTTCATGTAGTCCCATATGTTTATCTTTTGTTCTAGCTGTTTTGTTAGTGGTGTTTCTTCTTTGAAGAAAGAAGAATTACCCAGATTTCTATGGATCATATTGATTCCACTGATGATTCTGCCCATATTGACAGAGTGTTCTTATGTTTGATTACACTGAAGAGTCCAAGATATCCTTTTATCTTAGCTTCCTGTTTCATTAATGACACCATTCACTCTCAAAAATATCTCAGGGCAAACAATGCATTACATGATCTCCTTATTCATAGTTTATAACATGTTTAGCTATTAATAACTCCCATTTTACATAGATATAACTATGTTTCAAATCATAGTTCCCCACAGAATCCTGAAGTTTCTCCCCAATGCTTTCTAATCCAATGCTTTCTTATCTATCCCTCATTTCCTCCTGGGGAGATGTTATTTTCACAATTCTTCATCAAATTGTAAGAGTTTGTTATATATGTATATATACATATATACATGCATATATGTTTATCACTCTATTTTTTATTAGCCTACTTTGGGAATCCAGAAACTGTCTTATCTGTCCACCTTCATTATTGTGCATATCTGCATGTCTATATATCAAATTTCCACCAATTCCAAAGAACTCTTACTCTTCAGGTGTCACTAACCTATATATGTTTTATATATATCTTTGAGTTCAATATATATTGAAATATATATATATATGGAATACATACATAAATATATATAACATATAAGTAAACATATATACATATATATTTCAATGCCCATGGAGATACTTAAATTAAAAATGAAAGATATTAACCTCTATTAATTTTCTAACAGTATTATGTTCTTAAAATTTGTTGAGTATCATAATATTATAGCATGAAAAACATCCCTAGGGGTATAAGTTAGTCTAACATCTCATTTATAGAGGCAGAACATAAACATTCTGTATTTCATTTAATTGAATATAAAGTTGGGATGATCAAAATGAAAATATCTCACAGTTATATTGCTTTTTTTCTGATCGATGAAATCTCAATATGAGAAAGGAGAATAATTTTTCAGGAAACAACCATGGGCAAGAATAAAGATAAAAGACAAGAATAAAGATAAAAGTTTCTAGGAAGTAGTTATTGGTCATTACGAGTCTGTTTATAAAATGTTGAATGCCATGGGGCATTGGTAGCTCAGCTCATTGACTTTACTTATCAAACACATTAATACTGAGTATTCCAAAGCTGAAAATGACAACTGCAATCTTGACCTTGTTGCAATATTATCCTATTCGACAGAACTATCATCTTTCTTCTTTGTCAGATTCAGTTCTGAACTTAAAAACAAGAAAATGGAGGGAAGGGGAATATATTTAAACTGCTAAAAATTAAAATATTTGCAAGAATAGTGAGAAATTAGAAAAATGTCATAACTACTCACTCTTAGAAATTATGCTTTAGGCGATGCTAGTGGTTATTTTTTCAGCAAAAGAGTGATACAAAAGATATCTTTTTTATAATTACTAATTTGCTCCTTTTCCCACTAATTCCATCTTTGTATGTCTTTAGGAAGAATTTAACTTCTTTTACTGTTTCAAAACTTTTGTATCAAAGGTGCATCCAAAGTTAAGACCGAGCATTTCACCAAGGATAGAAGGTTTTGAAATAACTGCTCATCATCCAAATCTTAAATGTTTATGCATACTGAAATGGCTTTAGTAAGTGGAAAGAAACAAAAAGAAAGAAAGGCAAGAAGGAATTCAATTCATACCTTCCCCATGGTAGAATGTGGGCAGTTGTGGACTGAACATCTGTGTTTCTCAAGGGAATCAGTCCTATAGTTTCAGGCAGTGAATGACAGTGTTGAATTTATGCCAATGGCTGCCCACCTTTCTTGGCCACATAAAGCTGGGCTAGGTAAATAATAATAGCATTTAAAAAAAATCTCTCTGTGTGCTGAGTATCCCACTGGTGCTTTGGAGAAGGAAGCCAGGAGGTGTATATATGGTATATTGATATGGGTACATACGCTATTCTTGTTCTCGACTTTAGTACCAGAGGTTTTCTTCTCAGGAGAACTGCTGAACGAGCTTTCTCCTGTTTTAGCAAAGTGATGCCAAATATTGGTTTTGGAAACTGGTCCCTTGATACGTGCCTTTGTTTTCTGAGAGGCCCAGGTTTCAGCCATCCAGGAAAGACCGCAATGTAAACTTGGCTTTGTTTGATGAGTTGCCAAATCATGTTCAAGAGTTTCCAGTACATTTACCAGTGGAAGCAATCATTCGGAATATCCATTTAAATATTTTCTTAATTAGCCCCTTTAGGAAAGTTATTGAGTACTGATTTATAAGGTTATATTACCCTATGCTTCCGGTGTTGCTGGTGCAGATGTGGGTCTGGAGTGTCTCTCTTCCAGTTGCTGGGTGTGGTGGCTGGGAGCTCACAGCTACGCCCTCCAAATGGAGGTGGAGGAATGGGCCCAAATCCCCACTCCAAGTCTGGCCAGAGCAGCTCCCTTCCCCTCACCCTGCATGTGTGAGCTAACCCTGGAGCTATAATTGACTCAGCCAGGGGCTGGCTGAGGCATTTACTGCCCTCAGGAACTCCATGGAAGAGACACTCCAGACCCAACCACTGCAGATCAACAGCTGCGCTGCTTGGCCCCACATGGAGCAGTCCATGGGAGGACCCACGCTGGCAGGACTTGGAGTGGGGATTTGGGCTCCTCCTCCCATTCCTCTACCTCCATGTTGGAGGGCGTATCTGCGGAGCTCCCAGCTACCACACACAGCAACAGAAAGAGAGACACTCCAGACCCACAGTTGCACTGGCGTGTGACCACTCTGCAGCCCCACGAACATTCTTAGACAATAATGGAAGTTAGGATCAGGTTCTTCCCAGGATCTTTTACATTTATGCACTGTAATGATTATTCTATATGGCAGATCCTGGCAAGATACCCATGTGTATTTAATATGCCAAAACCAGTAACAGCTATAGACCTCATTCCCATGACCTGAAGGATTGGTTTGAGGCTCTATGTGTTCCTGGAGCAAGCAGATGCCCTTGGGCTACACTAGCATGTGACACATGGACACATGGAGATGTTACTGGTGCCCGCTCAAGCAAATTGATGAACAACGGGAAGACAAGTGACACAAGTGACAAGTGATTATCCTATGCATTTGAAATGATTCATGTTCTCTTAAAATTGTTCAGTGATTTAATATTTGTTTATCTAGATTTTTGTTTGTTCATTCAGTCATTTATTCAATAGAAATTGTAAGTCTATTATTGGGTATATTTCATGCTCATTTCTGGGGAAGTATAATGGTGTCAAACAAGTTACCTAATATGATAGCACTTATTCATAGTACAGATATTGAGATTTCACATTAATGGTTTGATTATCAATCACAATATCATAAGGTTGCTTAATTTATTAAACATTTATAGCATATAATCTAGTCTATGAAAATACAGTGATATGGTCAGCATAGAGTGCTGTGAAGTTGATGTACTATATGTGGTTCTTGCCTTGCAGGTGAGTGAGGATAATGTATTATAGATTCAAGTACATGTATGTATGTATGTATGTATATAGTATGTATTTATTTATGCATTTTGGGTCACACACAGTAATGCTTAGGGGTAAAGTTACTCCTGGCTCTGCACTCAGGTCTTACTACAGGTGATACTCAGGGCACCATATGTGATGTTGGGAATAGAACACAAGTTGGCCACATACAAAATTAACCCTGTACCCACTGTACTATCGCTCTGGCCGTCAATTATATTTAAAATAATACTTAAAATTGAAGCACCTACAATGATAGATGGTGCATTATTAGAGTTAGGGGAGAAACAGCAAAAGTGAGAGAAGGAGAATGCATGAGGTAGAGAGTTTGGAAAGGTTTCTTGAAAGAATAAGGATTAGAGTTCACTTGATCACTTGATCACTTGATATCCCATTATTCATCGATTTGCTTGAGCAGGCACCAGTAACATTTCTAATTGACCCTATTACATGCCAGTGTAGCCCAATGGCATCTGCTTGCTTCAGGAACATGAAGAGCCTCAAACTGTTCTCTCAGGGTCTTGATGAAGAAGTCTGACCATCTTGTAGGTGGGCGGCCACATGATCTTTTGACATCCCTTGGGATCCAGTCAGTAACAGCTCTAGTCCAGTGGTCATCTCCAAATCACATTACATGTCCAGCCCATCTGATTTTTGAAGCCTTGGCAAATGAGACACTGTTCCTGACTCTGGAATGTAGATGGAGGTCAGAACTCTGGATTGCTTCTCTCACTTGAGTGAGACATGCTATTAGAAGTATAGCTGTTTTGATTCCTCTTTGGGAGACCCAAATAGCATTCTCATCCTGCTTTCGTAGGGCCCAGGTCTCTGAGGCGTATGTTAATGCAGGGAGAACGGTGGAGTCGAAGAGATGTGCCCGGAGCCAGAGGTTCTTTGTCCTTTTAGCTATTTCTTTGATGCACTTGAAGGCACTTCATGCCGCTCTCTTCCTCCTGTGCAGCTCAGGTGCTAGGTGGTTCATCATGTTGAGTTCTCGATCTAGGTACACATTATTGCTGCATTAGAGATGTTTGTTCCATTGAGAGTGAATGGGGCCTCTGGAACTAGTTCATTTTTCATGAACATAGTTTTGTGGAGATTCAGCTGTAGACCTATCTTTCCACATTCTAAGTCAGCCAGCATTTGTGCTGCCTGGCTAGTGTTTGGTGTTATTAGAATGATGTCATCAGCGAAGCGGAGGTGGTGAGTTGCCGACCATCTATCTTCACTCCTGTTCCTTCCCATTCTAATTGTCGCATAAAGTTATTGAGGGTGGCACTGAACAGATTAGAGTTAAAACTAACATAATACATAATTAGAAACCAGGGTATAAGTGACTCAGTGAATCAGATGGCAAGTTTTCCCTGACTAGAATGAAACATATCAACAAATTATCTAAAGGTTAAGATAAGCATATAAGACCAGCAGCTTAGGAAATATTGGCGGAGGGTCACGGGTACTTGATGGTAGTTCTGAAGTGTAAAAACTTTGTACTTCAAAACTATAAACTTTAACACTATTGTAACTAGGTTAGCAAAAGTATAATAAAAGAAAGTGCTGTAGGTGAAGATTTTACTCTAGAAATCCACCTTCACTTTACTACAGAATGCAAGTAATGGGTTGGGAAGATATGAAAGAGACCAATAAAGAGCTTCCCATCAGGAGAGTGACTGGATTTGATCTGTTTTCTGGAAAATAATGATGGAAATACTGAAGTTTTGTTAAAAGAAAAGGAATTTGAATATACATTGGCAATCACTGTGAGCTGGTGAGATATCATCAGGATTCCAACCAGAACAGAAGAAGCAAAAACTGAAACGAGTTGCTTGGTTAAAGAACAAGAATTTCAGGCAGAACCAGTAGAATTTTATATCAAATCCTCTGGGAAGAACAGTAGTAAGCATTCATTTGTGAGTGAAGTGACAGGGAAGATCCAAGGGAAATTTTCCAAAATGTGGATTCTACACTAAAACTATAGACTGGATTTGCAACTTAAAAACTTGATACTGTTATTTTTATCTTTATTAATTTTTGTTTCATTTTAGCACCTACCCTGTTTACTCCTGGCTCAGTGCTCAGGGATTACGTCTGATATGTTTTGTGGATCATATGTGGTATCACTTCACTTCACTTGTATCACTTGTCTTCCTGTGGATCATCAATTTGCTCAAGTGGGCACCAATGACATCTCCATATGTCCTGTCACATGCTAGTATAGCCCAAGGGCATCTGGTAGCTCCAGGAACATAAAGAGCCTCAAACCATTCCATCATGTCATGGGAATGAGGTCTATAATTGTTACTGCTATTTGGCATATCAAATGTGGCACAGGTAGCTTGCCAGGCTCTGTCATGTGGGTGGGATACTCTTGTTGTCACCTCTAATCTAGAACATTTATTGATGAACTACATGGCCAGTCAGCTGTGTGCAAAGTTTAATGCTCAGGGATTACTTCTGGCATGTTGGGGGGCCATATGTAGTATAATCAATATAACCTAAGTCAGCTGTGTGGAAAGTGTCTTATGTGCTGTTCTATGTCTCTAGCTTCAAAATTTTAATACTTCATAGAATGTTCTTTAGAAAGTGTTAGATAGACATTATCATAATCATAATGAGTTATGGCAAATCAAGGAAAGGGTATTGAATTGGGAATAAAGTCAACATAGTTTTCTAATTATAGAATAACACCTTGGCCCCAAATTAGATTTATTTGTAAAAAGGTAAATATTACAGTTGTTGTTTTTAGCTTCACAAAAAATGTGTTCTCCTTCATTGCTTAGAATCAATGAATGTTTCTTTGATGCTAGTTAAAATTATACAATATTTTCTTATTTTAATCATGAATGTGACTATTACAGAGCTAGAGGGATAAAAGAGGGTAAGGAAGGGGCTAATCCCTATATATATTATATCTTTCAAATGTATGTATGAAACATGTTATTTATGTATTGGTTGTATGCCATCAACTGCTCTATGCAGGTTTATATGTACAATGAGAATGCAAATTATAAAAATTACACAAGAACTGGTAATTAGAAAACAGCAGCAGTACTATCCTCTGTCAAAATTATAAATTTGATTAAGATTGAACCTTGATATTCAATTTGTATAATGTCTTTTGTTTAATGTTTGTTTGGTTATCCATCATGTAGAAGTTGAAACAGAAAATGATGGTGAAACAGAAAATGAAATGAAATATTCTGCAATTTCTAGCTGGCTACTTGGCTCTTCTGAACCCTTAGCTTCAAGGATTTTTCAAAATATATTTTTCTGCACCACAGCTCTCAGTTGCTAAATCCAGAAATTGAAACATTCTGAGAACCAAATCATTTCAGGGTGAATCAAAGCTCTTGGAACAGTGCCCTAGCATTTTGCAGATAGTGTTTAATAGTCAAAACTGTTCAATATTTTTAAGGAAACCCCAATTATGGAAAGCTGCTTCATTCACATCCCCAGTGATGCAGAGTATCTGACACAATATGTCTTGGCCTGATCTCCACTCCTTTGAATAGCCAGGACCCTGCAGGTGAAGAGTTGGGGTCTCTGGCCCTTGGCAACTCCACCAGCATTTTCACTTCTGCAGTTTCCCTTTGTGAGAAAGTCTGAGCTTGATATCTGTTTCTGACTCTTAAAACTGAAAGAATGGCCCTCGCCCACAGAACACAAAGACAGGAACCAGAGGTAACTGATAAAATGGAGGTAACTGATAAAATGATGGCTCAACTGAAAGTAACTGATAAAATGATGGCTGGACAAGACAAGAGCATAGCAGGAAGGGCCTTAAGCAAATAATTCCAGGGAGGGCTATAAGGCAAACATTCCCGAGAGGTTGCGTCTGATGTCCCCCTCTGTATTTAGTATGATAGGTGACTGGGCCCATGCCGTGCCAAATATGGAAAGAAATATTAGGCACACTCGGATTGGTGGGTGATGGTTACCTGGTGCAGAGTGATTGGCTGCCTGCGCGCAGACCTTGATGTAATATTTTAAACCTATTGGATAGTTATGCGTGGGCTTTTCTGTAGCGCGGGAATTATTCCTTTAAAGATCCTCCCTGGAAGGGCTCGGGGCTCTTAGCCACTGACTGTTTGGGGGTCACGCTATGAGCCCGGTATACTCGCTTATTAATAAAACCCTTGCTTTTGCATAGGACTTGGTCTCTCAGAGTTTTCCTTGGTAGGTGCGGCATTCCGAGGCTCCCATCAGTCACCCCATCGGGTGGCCAACCCTTACAAAACCTTGAAAGAGTTGCCTTTCTTTAGTTCATTCTTTCTAGCTTCTCTTTTGGTTACCTAAACCTTAATGCTTTGGGGCAAGTTTCTTGCTCACACTCTCTCCAACACTTTGTGTTTTTATATGTTTGGGTTCTTTAGGGTGGGTGATGGAACCAATATGCAAAGTCAAAGAGTGAAAATAGTCCAAGCTTTAAGACTAGGAGACATTGAATGCAGTAAGGTGGGTGTGCATTCTGGAGGCAATCACATGGAGTTACTGATTGTGTGTAACTTGGGGCAAGTTATTTCCCACTCTTGTACCCCAGTTTTCTCATCTGTGAAATAAGGACAATGAATATTTCATCATGGGATGGTTTGAGAAACTAAACCAACACGTACAATATATTTTAGGTGATTTGTATGTGGAAACAGATGCTATTAGATATAAATAGTAATATTAATAGCAATGAGAAGGTAGAATAAAATTAAAGATAGCACAAGAATGATGGGAAGTCAATGGTGAAGGGGCCACTAGTTTGATGCATGACAAATTAAATTACATGCATCTCTATGATGGAATTAGAATATAGCATGCTAAGTGAAGTCAGTCGGAAGGAAAGATACAGAATTATCTCTCACATACACAGAAAGGTTTAAATGAGGGTCAAAGGCAACGCAATGGGCAAACTGATCCCTATAACTAAGATTGGGGATGGCTTGAAAAGGAGCACCATTGGGGTCCTTCAGGGAGAAAGGGAGGTGCATTGGTGATAGGTATGATGCTGAAATGATACACATGGGACACCATTATTAATAGTGTTGTAAATCACAAAAGCTCAGTCAGTTGAATAAATGGGGGTAAAAAGATGTTGGAGGAACTTGACAATCTTCATTATATAAGACTTTGCTAATTTGAAATCTCTTTCTAATTTGAAATCTCTTTCCCTTCAAATTCAACTCATTTCTTCAGAGAAGACCACTGAGGTATCGTCTTCTGTAACACATCACTGAGGTTCTCTTTTGACAATGAACTCCTTTGCTATGGAATAAGTCAATATAATCCATGCTATCTGAATACTCCCAAGGCTTGGCTTCCAAATGAGCTAGAGGTGTCTGAGTATAGAAGCCAGCTCTGTATTTCTTCCATATTTGCCAAAGAACTTTGCTTGGCTGAGCATACAAAGAAAGCACTAAGCCAAATAGTGCCATGAGCAGATGAAGATTATTAGCTAAAAGTTCCCAAGGTCACAGAAATCCCATCAAAAGGGGAGAGTTTCTTACGTCAATGTTCTCTTGAAAGTAGAAGAAACTCTTCTTTTCCTGTTAATTTTTTATATTGTAATCTCACTTTCTTCTTTGTTCATAAAGATTCATGGACTCTTGATTTAGATGGACTCATTCTAATGATTTATTTAATGTTTGCATTTGAATCAAAAAGGATACAGCTAGTCCATAGATCGCAATGATAGAAATCAAGTGAGGTTGAATCCCCAGGACTTATAATCAGGACTTATAGCCCTGGGTACACATGGTTCCTTATTTATTTGTATTTTTATTCATTAATATTCTATGGTTCAATATACTGTTAATAATGGTTTCTCATGGACATAATTCCAACACCACACCTAACACTAGCACATCCATTTCCCTCAGGGCTCTTTTCTTTTAATGAGGAATGATTTTGTAGCTGATCATCCATATATACTATGCCTTATTATCTTCTCTTATGTCTCCCCCTTCAAATCATTCAAGACACATACATTTCAAAGAGATTAAATGTCTATTTAACTATGAATGCCTAATTAAAATTGCACCAGTAAAATTTGCTAGGGTTCTCTGAAAGAATTTCTTGTAAGGCTTTATATTTCTGTGTGAAATTAAATTTAGTTTACATTTTGAAAAACTGAGAAGCACACACACATCTATGTGTCAGCATAAATATGTGCATAGAGAGTACTTATGTTACAGAACACATATGTATATTTTTCTCAAATATTTTTTCTTTTTAAGAAATACCATCACTATCATTATTCTCCAATTGTTTGTTCCAGTGGAACAAAAAGTAGGCAGAAAACTATCAACACAAAATATTCACTTATGTGAGAATAAGTATGATAATGGAAGGAGTGTGCAGGATGGCATTAACCAGAGTTGATAATACAGAAATGGAAGGGGAACCAATTCTCACAATGTCCAGTCTTGATTGAGTGATCCATACTTTAGCTCCACCTCTTCCTATTTCTCTGCCTCTTCTCTCATATTAAGTTGCCATATGACAAATTGCCGGCGTCAAAATCGATGGGCTGGACATGTAATGCGATTTGGAGACAACCGCTGGACTAGAGCTGTTACCGACTGGATCCCACGGGATGTCAAAGATCACGTGGCCGCCCACAAGATGGTCAGACTTCTTGTTAAGACCCTGAAGGAACGGTTTGAGGCTCTTCATTTCTGAATCAACCAGTGCCATTGGGCTCATTGGCCGTGTGGGTCCAATGGAAATGTTACGGCGCCCCCGAAATCGTGAGTACGGGATTCAGTCAAGAGCAAATTATCTCAAAATACCTTAAAAACAGCACATGGGTCTTTATTGATCACCAGATCTGCCCTGTGAGAGGAGATTATGTAGAATGCCAACTCTAGGATCCCTGGGGGATGGTTGGGGCGAGAGTTGGGATGGGGGGGCAGAGTTGGGGGGTTGGGGGTGGTGGTGCTGGGGTGATTTGTTTAGAGCTTGTCAATCACATGACCTCTTTTCTCCCCCTCGTGACTACACATTTTCAAATCTTTATTAGATATTTTTAATATCTAATAAAAATATGCTTTTCTTTGGAATTATTTAAAAGAAGAAAAAGAAAACCTGGAGAGTGTAGACACTTTTTTTTTGCTTTTTTGGGTCACACCGGCAATGCTCAGGGTTTTTGCCTGGCTCTGCACTCAGGAATTACTCCTGGCAGTGCTCGGGGAATCATATGGGAGGCCGGGATCAAGCCAGGGCCAGCACGGGCCGGCCGCAGAAGGCAAATGCCCAACCCGTTGGGCTATTGCTCTGGTCTTGAATGTAGACACTTTTACAGGTATTAAAGGCCTTGTTAACATTAGAGGCATTGTTAATAAGTAATAGAAAGGAAAAGAGTTATAAAGAAAATTATGAACACAATGTTCCATAAAACCTATATTAGATTAAAATAATCATAGTTTTGCGGGGGCAGGTTTTGGACCATATCTGTCAATAGTCAGTACTTACATGTGGCCTTTTCTTATTTGAAACGTCTCTTTTCAGATGGATTATAAATTGCCAACTGATAACAAGTTTTCTTCACTTATATTTTATAACTATGTGTGTATATAACAACATGTTACTGCTCACCCAAATATTTTCATTTTTAAAATGTCAGTGGTTTGCACTCCAGAAAACATGACCCCTATGCCTCTCAGGGTTGCTGGTAGGCAGTAAAGGTGCTGTTGGCATCCATTGAGCTATAACTGTGGGATGTAATGAAGCTGGCAGAGGTCTCACTTTGGAAAACAAAAGAAAAGAGACTGACGAGTTTTGAAAATATTTGGTTCTTTCATAGCCACTATACTTCCAAAATAATGATTTTTCCCCTCTTGTTTAGACAACAAACTGGCAACGTTGCAGTTTCCATCACTGTTTCTGTCCATTACTAATGATGCCTTGTAGATTTTCTCAATGAATGTCTTTGAACCTGATAATGGATGAGACAGCAGAGGAGGAGATGTTAGCACATGAGTTTTACATGAATGGTGGACACTATAGAGATGATGGACAGTATAAAGATGGAACTATCTTGTATGCATTTTCTAGCTTTGACATGTCAATTAAGCTCTGTATATTTTGGGCCTTAGAGATAGTGCAGTGGGTAGGGCATTTGCCTTGCACATGACCTACCAAGGTTTCATCCAGGTGTCCATATGGTCCCTTGAACACCACCAAGAGTAATTTCTGAGTGTAAAGCTTGGCGAAAACCCTGAGCACCTCTGAGTGTGGACCCAAAATTAAAAAAACAAAAACGGATACTAGTACATGTATACTCCCTTTTGTGCATTCATGTGTCATGAAGGTAGTAGGCAAAACCAAGAGCTCTCATCATGGAAACTCACAGAGTTAGTCAAGGATGACCAACTCTCTTCTGCATTCAAACCAAATGCATGGCTTGAGGACTGCAAGAGGGGTTCTGTGTACTTTTATCAGCGATATGGGGCTTCTTTTGGGTCCTTGATTGTTTTTGTATACATGACTATTTGATTAAAATTTTGAGTTTTGTAGCAACATCTCTACAAAAGTCTGTGAACTTGGCAATGTGACTTCTAGGAACAGGAAGTTTCAGCTATCTAGTCTGAAAAATACCTATCATATTTCACAGAATCCCATTTGGTCACTGTTCATACTGTGCAACATAATGCCAGAAGTGTTCATTTGTGGAGTTGGAAAAGACCCAGTTTCAAATATCCTGTTACTTACAAATCAGGTGGCCTCAAGTGCTGCAGTTTATCCATCCGGAAAGTTAAAAGTAATGATGGGATAGTAGGTTATATGCAAAGAGTTCTCTTACATTTCTTCATTTAATTTTTCATAGTGTTTATCAAGTCTATTGATATTTTCCTATTTCAAAAAATAAGGAAATGAGAGCCAGAGAGAAAGTACAATAGGTAGGACTCTTGCTTTTCAGTAGCTGACTTGGGTTCAGTCTTTGACTCTGCTTATGGTGCCATGAGCGGGGGTGATCCTTGAATATAGAACCAGGTGTAAACCCTGAGCACAGCCCCTACCCCTATGAAAAATAAGAAAATGAAACTGAGGTGTAAAGACTTAAGTAACTTATCCAAGGTTATACAGCTTATAAGTAGCAGGGTTTAGATGCAAATACAAATGAGTATAGCATTAAAGTTACTCCCTGACCACTCTGCTATGCAGAAACCCAAAATAATACCAGCATTATAGT
Organism: Cryptotis parvus; assembly: GCA_021461705.1. Lineage (NCBI taxonomy): Eukaryota > Metazoa > Chordata > Mammalia > Eulipotyphla > Soricidae > Cryptotis > Cryptotis parvus. The sequence goes on along the minus strand of JAJIBD010003249.1, from coordinate 46,215 downwards.
TTAGGAATTATATATGAAAATGAACATCTATTAACCAGCAGAGAGTCTTGTGCTGTTAACATTTTTAAATAATGCTATTTTCCTTTACTCGTCTTATTTAGAACAATTTAACTAGCAGATGAAAGGCAGAACATCTGCTTAGAATAATGACATCTGCTCATAGAGGCTGTCTTAGCTTTTCACAATACTTCCATGATTGTTTTTTCATGAGAAACAAATTATGAATGTCTCTGAAATCGACAAAGGGACAAATTGGGCACCCCTGGATTCTTTCTGAAGCTTGAAAATCTGTATAAAAAATAATAAAAAGCACACTAAAGGGAGATTTTCTTTCTTAAGTAGTGCCTATTTTAATCATAACCTTTGGGAGAAAATTTCAATGTATAAAGGTGAAAATTAAAAGAACTATAAATAACAACACATGACTACCTTGTAAATACAAAGCCACATTCACTCCTGGGGCTGCGCTGTCTACAAACTATTTAAACAACAGTTAATAAGCACATTCCCAAAGAAAGAAAATGCTAACTAATGTTTCATTCCAGTGCACCTTTTGTTGAATATGTTTGGAAATGTAGAGCTGGGAGATAGGGATGTCTGTGCTTTTTTTACATTAAGATATGTGCCTATGCCCAACAGAGAAAAAGCACAGATATTTCAGATTTCCCAAGTTCTTTGCTAGTGTTCATCTCTGTCCAAAAATAATAATATGTTTTTCTTTGTATAAACTAAGAAATCATGTACCTTTCATGATGGTTTTTCTTTGTGTTTTCATGCTGAGATAACCTTCCCATGGTTCATAAACTGGTGTTGTTGTTGTTGTTTGTTGTTGTTGTTGTTGTTGTTGTTGCTCTCATTATTATTGTTATTCAGATCATTTTCATGAAACTTGTCTTCTGGAGATCAATAGGCCAAAGCACGGACACCAAAGAATTTAACTTGCTGAGATCTTTCCTCACCACCAGAGTTGACCAGTGCTTGAGTTGCTGGTCTAACTGAATCGCTTCCCATCCCATTTCCTTAACTGCAAGTATGAGGCACTGTAGAACTAGTCTAAAAGCTGATAGTTTAGAATCAGAGTCCCCATTTGGATTTGACTCTCAACATTGCACAATGTCTTGATTACCCACTAGGACTCTTCATCAGAGCACAGTCAGGAGTGCATCTGAATGCCTGTTGCTATGGCCCAATTGTCCCCTCATAAAAAAAAAATCAGAATTTGGCCCCATATACTTTGGGCTACAGAGATTATAAATTCTGCTTCACGTGTCTCTCCTTTCTCTTAAAGATTTTGCCATTTTCTTTATAATTTACTTATTTTTTAAGGGGAAATATCATTACTACAAACTAGTTTATCTAATATCAGAATAGATTTATGCTTCTGAGTGGCCTGGCAAAATAAAAGAAGCTATTGAAGTGCTTACTGCTAGCATGAAAAGGATATAATAGCTTTATAGTTATTTGGGTCTTGGCTTACCTGGTTTCAAGTTGCAGCTTCATTAATTATGGTGTTTGAATAGAGCAGTAGGTCTAGCTTTTCTGAGTCCTGCTTTCTTCATCATAAAATGTTTGCAAATAATGGTTATTTGATAGAGTTGTTTTGAAAATTCAATGACATCGTCATTAAGATGCTTAGTAGAGTCAGTTTTTATGGCATTTTGAACTATGCGAATTTGCCATAATGAGGATAATCATCTGCATTAAGTGTCACAATATACATAAGTATAAAACTGCTATATCTAAATGTAATCCTTCACTGTGGGACTTCAGGATTTATGAAGGGGCCACAGATGAAAATAACGAAGGGGGTCCACAGCATGAGACAATGGCACCAACCAATAGGTTAGTGGGGGCCACAGGAATAAAGCAAGTTGGAAGGAGGTCATGGTCAGAAGAAGGTTGATAAACTGCAATCTGGATATTCCCAGTCTTTAATCACAGGCCAAGAAACCAAAGCTAATGGCCAGTGAGACCTTTGCTTATGAGCAAATAGATAGTTAATCAAAGAACAAGATTTTAGCAGAAGTGTCTGGTTCAGGTACAGTGCAGAGGAATTAAAGAAAGTCTAAGGGAAAACCAGAGGATCCCAAATATAGTCTTTATTTCTAAAATAAATATTGATGAATATTTGATAGTATGCTGTTATTCTTAAGAACAAATACTTCAGGCAAGTGCTTTTGGAAATCTTTGGCTACCCAAAGCATTGTATTTATTGATTTAGCCATTACTTTAGGAAGAAAAAGGCTGAATTTCTTCTTTAGACATTTCTTATATTTTTATGTTCATGTTAATTACATCATGTACAAAGGAGTTTCACGTATGTTTACAAAGCAAACCCTTACTATACTTTTGTAATTACAAAGTCTGCCACTAAATTACTGTTTCATGTGTTTGTGTTTCAATTATTAACTGTGGCGCTTCATAACGGAAGCTGAAAACATGTCATTTCTATGATAATAAGTGAACGCAATTAGCAGCATATCTATTCCGCACACAAAATATATTCATTTGCATTCTGTCTCCTTGTATTATTTAACTGTGTTTAGGCCAAGTCATGTCATTTCTCTGCTGCTTGTTTTTTTTTCCAATCTAGAACTCTGTCTTATTTTATAAGTGTGTTTATGATGTCTAAATAAACAGAATTGGGTGAGATGACAATCTGCAGACATATATCTCATTCCCTCAATTATATTTTTTGCATTCTCTAAAGCTCAATTCTTCAGATAGGTGGTAATTAATTTTTAATCCAATGAGGTCTGTGTGTGTGTGTGTGTGTGTGTAACAGAAGTTAGGGATCATTGGAGCTACCTGCCACATACTCATATGCATACATATTCATATGTACACAATACGTATATACACATGCATATATATTGCTGCATGAATAAATGATGTACATAGTGGTGGGGGATTTCTCAAGCATGGTCAGGAGGATCTGGGGCTCCTCCCGGCATTTCTCAGCCAGGGTTTCAATGCCAATGCCCAAGGATGCAGTATTGCATGATCTCTGTGATGTGGTGTGATATTGTACAAAAACAGTATGCTGGGGTGGGGAGTTTCTGCCCCTGCAGTGCTCAGGAAACAGTAGGCCATTCCCCAGCAATGCTATGGGGAAGCATGTGGTACTGGAGTTTAAACCAACATCAACCACATCCAAGACAGAAGATTTAACCTCTGTAGTTGGGTCAAAAAGAATTGGTCTGGGAATTCTTAAAACTCTGCCTTTTGTTTTTAACTTTTTAATTATAACTTACATAATATTGTTATAATAGTGCTTCAGCTTTTATTATTGATGCACAAAGATGCTTTTCTTGAGTGGTGGGTCAAATTTCTTGAGTGATATAAAGGGTTACTATGGCTAAAGGATTATTATATGCCAGCAAGGGTCAAGTAGGAAAGTGACTGTATTAATCATCATTACATCAAATCCTATTACCATATACATTTTTATAGTAATAAGTAATGGGAACACTAATAAAATAGTCTATAAAATATGAACTAATATTTAGAATTAGGGGTTTCACACAAATCTCAGTCAGAAGAATGCAGCTGATCCCAAGGAAATAATTGAGGTATGGGGCTCAAATTCATGTAATTTAGGTTTACCCTTTGTTCTCTGCTTCTTTCTTCTCTCCTTATTGTCTGCCATTTCTGTCTTGATCAGCCAATCAGCTCTGGCCGCTGCCTTTCTCCAGCAGGATATATCTTGCTGTGTTTTTGTGAATTAAGCATATATTGGAGTGTCCATGAGGAAGAGCCTTGAGGGATAAGAATTCTAGCCTGTAATTCAAACCACCAGCAAAAATGAGCACACAATGGTTGTATTATTTTATTTATTAGACTTATTTTGGGGCCATATTTAACTGTGCTCAGGCCTTACTTCGAGCTTTGTGCTCAGGGATCATTCCTGGTAAGGCTCAGGGGAACTCTACAGGGTGCCAGGTATCAAAACCTAGGCCAGCAGCATGTAAGACAATACCCCCACTAGATAGATAGATAGATAGATAGATAGATAGATAGATAGATAGATAGATAGATAGATAGATAGATAGATAGATAGATAGATAGATAGATAGATAGATAGATAGATAGATAGATAGATAGATAGATAGATAGATAGATAGATAGATAGATAGATAGATAGATAGATAGATAGATAGATAGATATGTTTATATATGATTTTAGGACCACATCCATAGAGATTTGGCCTTATACTTGGCTCAATGCTCAGTGCTCAGGGATCACTCCTTGCTCAGGTGCATTGTCAGATATCTAACAGGGATTGGACACAAGCAAACTATCTTACCTGTAACATTTTATTGTCAGGCCCGGAAAAAACATTTTTTGTTCCATATAATGATGCTATTCAATACTAACATTGTTATCACATGACAAAGGGGAGTTCAGAAAGGGCAAAAGCGTCATCTCAGAATTACCCACCTGTCGGGAACGCCGCGGGGGTCCCCGACAGTGTCAGGACAGAGGTTGTCTTCTACCTCCGAGGACGCCGGGAGAACAGATGAAAACTCACGAGTCTGGTGCAGTTCCAAAAATGGCTTTTAATAGTACAAAAGCTCTTCCACAGCACTCCAATATAATGAACAAACTCTAGCTCTTGTCCGAACTTAGACCATACAAAAGAGCCTAAGTCTCCTACCAAAGAGAGAGGATCTCACCCGAGCTGAGTCCTACCGAGAAGAAGGAGCAAAGGCCAAAGAGCAAAAGGCCAACAGCCAAAAACCAAAAGCTGAAGGCTGAGGAACCAAAAGCAAAGGTGAAGGGGCCTCAAGTCAGCCCCTTATATACACCAAAAGTAACCCAATCGGAGGTTGTCATGCCAACAAAGAACCCTAAACAGAGTGTAGTGCCACACCCTATTGTAGGTATAAACAAAGGTTACACCAAGGACTAATCCCGAGATTATCTCTTATGTAAAACACTGGAGAGAGAGAGGGCTGATATAAAGTAATACATCTTAAATTCATGAGCTTCATGTAATCTAGATGGTACCCACAAGGTCCTTATTATCTGCACCAGGGTGATTCTGAGTATCTTGTTCTCATGTACTGAAAGGGTCATACTCGCCTGCTTAGAGCAAACTAGTATGATCCTTCCTATAGTCTTCCTTTAGTCTCAGCATAGCCAGGGTGGTAGTCTCCTGGTAAATTCTATCTGTCCCACGTTGGGTGCAGTGGGTATAAAGAGGAGCTGTGCCCAATCTAGAAAACATAGAAGTCTTAATAGATGTATAAGTCAGAAGTTATTCAATCAAGGTGACTTCTGTAACTGCCACACCCTCTAGAAGTGTTTACATAGAAGAGAGATCTCATTAGAATGAACATTGGCTTAAATAAGATTAGGCTGGGAGTGAGAAAAATAACAAAACTCCCAGATTAGCTAAACATGTCCTCCAACACCCACCCATGAAGAGGTGAAACTTATATTCTTTCCTCTGGCTCTGGAACTATATAACCCAGACGTTAATGCCAAAACAGTTTATAATTGTATTTGTTTTTCACAGTGTGCCCTCCACTCAGGATCTGAAGCTCAATTCCTAAAAACCTAGGAGCATCCCATTCTGCCATATTTTGATGGATTGAGATAAAGTGAGAGGCAATGAGACTCTACTAATTACAAGGGAGTTGTAATTGTAACAGAGTTATAATTGTAACAAATGATCTCAACCTGGTTCCTGAACGTTTGTATCTTGGTCTGGGTCTCTGTTGGTTTTTTATCTGTCAAACCAGTTCTCCTCTTTAATGTCTACCTTCTTTTGCCTACATACACATTTTATTCCTCTTGTTTCTGAGAACAACATTCTGATTTCAGTCTTCTGCTTTTTCTTTTTATCTTAAAAATTGAAAGGAAAAAAAGAAAAAAAACTGCAATCTCGAAATCAAACCAAATCCAAGACAAACACACAGGTGTAATGGAGAATAAAGATGCAGAGCATCTTTTGTGCATGGCATTTCTTTGGGTTTGGTTTTAATGACAGTGATTTACTAACATTAGCATCACTGTGTATACTGTGTCCCAGCCCCACACCCTTCAACAGAATGTTGGCTTCTTCTGCCTTCTTTTCTTAGTGTCCCCCTGACACCTACCACCTACCTGCCCTGCTGCCTCTTCTCCATAGCAATAATTCATAGCATCTTTAAGAAAGAAAATATTAAAGATCATGTTGAGTTCCTTTATAGCACCCTCTGAAAAATACGCCCACACCTTTTCTGACCCTCCCTAGTGAACTGTGAGTACTTGTTTCCCCGGTCCCCTATACCAAAAAGATGCTCTTTTTGCGTCTGAGTTTTTTGTTTTGCTTAGTTGGGGAGCCATGCTTGGAGTTGCTTAGTACTACTTTTTGCATAGTAGCCAGGAGTCTCTTCCAGCTGTTCAAGGCTTCAGATCATGCGGTGCTGGGATTGAATCCTGACTCATGCATGCTAGGCACATGCTTGTATTTTATATTTTTTGCTTATGTTTCAATGATACCAGTAGCACAGAATCTATCAATAATGTGTTGCTTGCTTACTTTCACCATAAAGCTATGGGTTTGGATGTGGATTGATTAATGTCAATGATCTTGAATATCATATTCTAATACCTGAGTATTACATGGCATAAGTATTGGCTAAAATGTGAATGGAAAACTAAGCTGTTTCCACATTTTTTAAAATATATTTTATTATACCACCATGAAATAAACAATTACAAAATTAATGTTTGGGTTTTGGCCATACAGTGTTCCAGCACCCATCCCTCCACCCGTGCCCATTTCCCACCACCAATGTCCCTGATTCCCTCCCCCTCCCTAGCCTGCCTCTATGGCAGGTTCTTTATCTTTTTTCTCTCTTTCTCTTTCTCTCTCTCTCCCTCTCTCTTCCTTCTCTTACATATTGTGGATTGTAATACATATACTTAGGGGTTATCATGTGTATATTTTTGCCTGTATTTAATGCTAAGTTCTCTGTGGTAATAGCACTTTTGACAATCCATATTTTTAATGCTTAAAGCAACATCACACTAGGGCTGGAGAGAACGCAGTGAGTAAGGCTCTTGCTTGCATGAAGGCCCCCTGGTCCACATTCTATTTCTAGCACTGTGTATTGTCCCTGAGCCCCTCAGGAGTGATCCTTGCTCACAAAGCCAGGAGGGAAACACCAGTCCACACCCTACCCTCACCCAATAAAATAAGAATAAGACAATATCATAGCAATATACTCATAGCTTTTAATGAAATATTTGAGTTTCTCAGATTATCTACGTTTACAGTCTGCGAAGGTAAGATATTCACTATTAGTGGGTATTCCTAAATACTGTGAACAAAAATAATAGTTGAAGAGGAAAAACATACAGTGAGAAAGAAAGTTGTTCAAATATCTTGGTGGAAGATTCCTTACTTCCACCAAGAAAGAAGAGCAAATATAAATGGCTTGAAACCAATTTTTTCAGTGTACTGATGTTTTATCCAGAAATTTTGATCAGCTTTCTTACTATTTCAATTATTTAACTAGAGTTTCTATTGCATTTCTGCAAAGATAGTTCTGCCATCTATAAATGATGAAAGCTTATTATTTCCCTATCAATCCCTATGTTATGTATTTATATTTCTTATTTCATGGATTGAATAAAAACTCAAGGACAATGTTAAAGACAGGGAAGCGACAGTGATCAAAATTTCTATACCTTTAATGAGAATATAACTTAATATTTAAAATATCTTTAGTAAACTCCCTCAGGAGGTTAAGGACTGACTTTTCTTTCCTATTCTTTTGCTGTTAAAAGTCTCTAAAATTGGTAGTAAGTAGTAAATTTTCTACAGAACTATTAATGAAAAAAGCTATAACATTTATCATTCTTTTCAAAATGAATTTTTAACTCAAGATTCTTCCAGTTTTGATTTTCTTTGCCTTTGACTTTCCAGTCCTGGCTTGTTCTTGCTTGCTTTCTTTCTTTTCTTTCTTTCTTTCTTTCTTTCTTTCTTTCTTTCTTTCTTTCTTTCTTTCTTTCTTTCTTTCTTTCTTTCTTTCTTTCTTTCTTTCTTTCTTTCTTTCTTTCTTTCTTTCTTTCTTTCTTTCTTTCTTTCTTTCTTTCTTTCTTTCTTTCTTCCTTCCTTCCTTCCTTCCTTCCTTCCTTCCTTCCTTCCTTCCTTTCTTTCTTTCTCTCTCTCCCTCTCTTTCCTTCTTTCCTTCTTTCTTTCTTTCTTTTCTTTCTTTCTTTCTTTCTTTCTTTCTTTCTTTCTTTCTTTCTTTCTTTCTTTCTTTCTTTCTTTCTTTCTTTCTTTCTTTCTTTCTTTCTCTCTCTTTCTTTCTCTCTCTTCTTTCTTTCTTTCTTTCTTTCTTCCTTCCTTCATTTCTTTCTTTCTCTCTCTCTTTTCTTTCTCTCTTTCTCTCTCTCTTTCTTTCTCTCTTTCTTTCTTTCTTTCTTTCTTTCTTTCTTTCTTTCTTTCTTTCTTTCTTTCTTTCTTTCTTTCTTTCTTTCTTTCTTTCTTTCTTTCTTTCTTTCTTTCTTTCTTTCTTTCTTTCTTTCTTTCTTCCTTTGTTCTTTCTGGATTTCCCTCTTCCATCTGAATGATAGCCTAGTATTATTGCTTCTGGGAGTTTTGGTTTTAGGTAATATTTTAGGCTGCTTAGCAGAAGTTACATTTTACTTTTTTTCAAAAGTTATAGTTTAGCTCTTTTCCATTCACATTCCTTCCAGTGATAACTAAATTACATTTTTATGTTCAAACAACATACAATATTATTTTGTTTACATAAACTTAGCCATGAGTGTACTCTATTTCCACGACCCTTTAGTCTGTCTATATTTTTCCCTCATGTGTATTCGTGGAGTATATCCTCAAAAAATTTACCCCCAAAGGATATCTGTAGCAGGGAATACATATGTATTTTAGAGCTGGATTCTCTGGAAACATTTTTATCCCTACCCTCATGCTTGGTTGGGAATCTGGATGGGACGAGAATTCTAGAGTGGAAATACATTTCCTAAGAATTATGAAGGTATATTGTGCATTTCCAGTGTTACTATTAAAATGTCTGGTGCCATACTTAATTAGAAAAATAAGTATGTAAAAATAAGTATTTCTAATAGTAGCTGTACCAGTGGGGCCACACCAATGCCCCATGCCAGGTTGTTTTTGTTTTAATAGGACAGAATAAGTGTAAAGACCCAGTGGTTAGGTGTTTGAGTCAGATGGGCTTGGTACCTAGTATCTTACTGAGGTCAACTGTATATAAGGCAAGCACCTTAACCTTTTGCACATTTTCTCTGGCCTGGATGTCGCAGTTTTTATAGGGTTTTTTTTTTCCTAAATAGGTGGGTTCCTTTAGAATAGAGTCCTCTGGCTATCTGCAGGAGGGACAGAAGCCTGGCTGCTGGACCAGGCCACAAAGTGGGAGAGACTGGGTTCTCAGTTAGTGGGATGGAAACACTCACTTCGCCTTTTTGTTCTCATGAGAGCTCCTATAGTTCTTCCTTCCAGGGCACAAGTCTTCAACCTTCTACTGTAACCTGGATTATACAGCTCTGTGGGATGGAGAACATCTAAAGCTCCTAATTATTTCCAATGGAAATAAGGTTCATGTTCTTCAGGGCCCTGAAGCAGGAAATGACGTCTTTTCTTTCTCTCTATCAGCTACAAAGATATTCTTTTGTCTAAGTGAGTTTGAATCTATCTGCTTCGTAGCATCAAAATTTGTCTACTTTTCATCACTTCTTTCATTCCTTTTCTCTGAACAGTTAACACATTATTTAACTGGGACTTCATAAAGGAGCTAAGTGAGTGAATGTATGCAAGATTCTTAAATGGAAGGTTTTACTCGGAGCATAGTATTCACATAAAGAAGATTTCTCCTAGACTAATGATAAAAAGTATGCTACCTGCACGGCAGAGCCTGGCAAGCTACCTGTATTGTATTTGATATGCCAAATACCAGTAACAATTATAGACCTCATTCCGGAATGGATTGAGGCTCTTTATGTTCCTGGAGCAAGCAGATGCCCTTGGGCTCTATTAGCATGAGACAGGACATATGGAGATGTTACTGGTGCCTGCTCTAGGAAATAGATGATTAACGGGAAGATAGTGATAGTGAATGATAAAAAATTAAATATAGATAATATTAAACATAATATTATCTGCTACTGGCCTCCCTGGACCAGCTGCCGAGGCCCCGGGAGGGATGGTGGGTTCTAGCCCTGGCCCACCACCCCAGCAGAGCCTCGAACAAGCCAGCGACCCCCACTCCATGAGGGCCTCCATTTTCCACATCCGAACTTCTCCCGACAGACCTCACCCAGAGACCAGCCTAAGCGCCCGCCATGAGTCCACCCTACACAGTCTTTCTAATATCTGGCTCAGGTATCAGTAAGACCAGACATGGGACAGAGCCACTGGCTCCCTGGACCAGCTGCTATGGGCACCCGGGGGGAGGTGGGTTCTAGCCCGGCCCACCACCAGAGAGCCCGACGAGCAGATGACCCCCACTCCATGGGGCCCCATTTTCCACATCCGACTTCTTCGTCAGACCACAAGCGCTGAGATAATAAATCTGGACTTAGAGATCCTCAAATATTGAGACCTGGATACCTTTATTTATATATCCAAATACCAGTAACATATAGACCTCATTCGTGTTGAGGCTCTTTGTTCGGATAGCAGATGCCTGGCTTACTACTAGAAAGGAATATGAGATGTTAGGCCCGCGAGAATCGAGTGCGGAAGAAGTGATACAGTGATAAGATTAAACATAATTATTTATGCTATTACTAAGAACCACTGGAATATGTTAACCTATGAAATTAATTCCCAATGGTACTTCAACGAACCCAATGGTACATGAGATAAAATGCTACACCATTATAATTAAAGTATGGATAAACACAATAGGATATGTTGTCGGGGAACACCGTCGGGGTCCGCGACAGTGTCAGGACAGAGGTTCTCTTCTACCTCCTAGGACGCCGGAGAACAGATGAAAACTCATGAGTCCGGTGCAGTTCCAAAAATGGCTTTTAATAGTACAAAAGCTCTTCAACAGCACTCCAATATAATGAACAAACTCTAGCTCTGGTCCGAACTTAGACCATACAAAAGAGCCTAAGTCTCCCACCAAGAGAGAGGATCTCACCCGAGCTGAGTCCTACCCAGAAGAGGGAGCAAAAGGCCAAAGAGCAAAAAGCCAAAAGCAAAAGGCAAAAAGCAAAAGGCCGAGGAGCCAAAAGCTAAAAGGCTCAAAGTCAAAAGGTAAAAGTGAAGGGGCCTCAAGTCAGCCCCTTATATACACAAATGTAATCCAATCGGGAGGGTCATGTCAAGAAAGAAGTCTAAACAGAGTGTAGTGCCACACCCTATTGCAGGTATAAACAAAGGTTATGCCAAGGTCTAATCCTTTGTACCAAGATTATCTCTTATGTAAAACACTGGAGAGAGAGGGGGCTGATATAAAGTAATAAATCTTAACTTCATGAGCTTCATGCAATCTAGATGGTACCCACTAGGTCCTTCTTATTATTATCTGCACCAGGGTGATTTTGAGTATCTTGTTCTCGTGTACTGAAAGGGTCACACTTGCCCACTTAGAGCAAACTAGTATGATCCTTCCTATAGTCTTCCTATAGTCTCAACGTAGCCAGGGTGGTAGTCTCCTGGTAAATTCTAACTGTCCCACTCTGGGTGCAGTGGGTATAAAGAGGAGCTGTGCCCAATCTAGAAAACATTGAAGTCTTAGTAGATGTATAAGTCAGAAGTTATTCAATCAAGGTGACTTCTGTAACTGCCACACCCTCTAGCAGTGTTTACATAGAAGAGAGGTCTCATTAGAATGAACCTTGACTTAAATAGATTAAGCTGGGAGTGGGCAAAACAACAAAACTCCCAGAATAGCTAAAACTGTCCTCCAACATATACTTAAATGTAATATATTGATTTGAATAATTAGAATAGAGTGTCTATATGGATACAGTAGTTGGTTCCAAAGTAAAAAGTATATAATTACTCGGCTTTAAGAATGCAAAAACTAAAAAAAATACATGGGACTTTGATTAAGCCTAAGCATTTTAGGACAAGTGGAGAAAATATAAGAATGATAAACTATAAAAATGTGGTTATGATTGACTTCTGCAAACCAAAAAATTCTAATTATAAAGCATAGTGAAAACTATACACAGAAGTTTATTATCTGGTGTGGAACTGAAGGCACCAGGATCTAATAACACCTTTTATCTGCTTCTCTAGCATCACTCCAGACTGTAAATTCATTGACTGGAGATTCTAACTTTGCTAAAATGATGTAAGTCTCATTAAATTCAGTAATTAACCTGGTAACAAAACCAAGCATTTAGTCTTTCAATGATTAGTTTTCAAACAGAAGAAGGTCAGCATTTTACTAAGCAGCATCAAAAAATTAAAAAAAGCAATAACTTTTCGTCTCTATATGGTATATATTATATGGTCGTGGAAAAGCGTTCCAAATTTATTTCATAACACTTCAATAAAGTAGAAAATGAAAATAATCACATAGGAATAAATTACATAGGATAAGTAATTATATTCAATTTTCTTATTCCTATTTGATTTTATTTTGGTTTTAGTGTAAAATACTTTATTTTTCTGTTCCTAGGATTTATTTTTCCTTGTCTAGGATAATGGATAAAGTGACTAAGGAAGGCATACCCCTATGAGTACAGTGAATGTGCTCTATGTTAGAGTAACTTGACTTGATAAATCAGCAAATTTTATTTACTATGTTTTATCATGAATCTGAAAGGCCAAAAATTGTTTGTTTCCTTGAAACTGGGGATTTTGTATGTTCCATGACTGTATTGCAGCCTGAGGTAAATGGCGAGTTTCACAAAGATTCTGAATTATTTGATCCCATATGCACATTTAATGTTTAAATTTCTTCCGCAACATCTTGACCAAATGGGAAACCGTCAAATTCAATCTGAGTTCTAGTCTGGTTTGTTAATTCTCTCTGACTCTCCATTTCCCTGTGGCAGTGTTTCTATTTATTCTTTGCATTCTTAGAACAAATCTAGTGTGTTCTGCTCTCACTACTTAGCGTTTTCCCAACTTCTTGTCACTTGTCACTTGTCTTCCCATTGTTCATTGATTTGCTTGAGCGGGCACCAGTAACATCTCCATTCATTGGGAATGAGGTCCATTATTGTTACTGTTTTTGGCATATCAAATATACCATGAGTAGTTTGCCAGATTCTGCCACCTATAAGACAAAAATCATATTTCTACTTTAAAAAAGAAATACTTCTCATTGGATTCCTTTCTTCATTTTCACTTTTAAAATTTGTTTTATTCCTGGGGTCTCCCAAGTGAAACCCAGGGCATTTTGATGCCACTCTACCCAGGACTCTGCCAACAAGGCTAGTCAATTGATAGTCAGGTTCAAGGACACCAGTGATGCTTGGCCTGTATGCTGTTGGGTGCCATCGAATCATCTGGAAGTACTCAGTGACATCCAGGCCTACATCTAGGGCATACCTGGGAGACCAAGTGTTAAAGGGAATTAGACCCCACTTGGAATTAGGACCTCTCTTGCCTTCAAATGTTTTCTATCAGTGTTCGATATGTATTTTTGCTACTATCATTTTAGAAATCTCTTTTCTGAGAAGAAAAGTTCTCTCTTTCTTATACTATAGGACCTTGTCTTAACCATCAGATGTGATGATACAGAAATGATCACACAAGATATGTTGAGTATAGATACTTACTCTCTGCAATTAACTGAAATTATAAGCTACTTAAGATGCCATGTCTCACTCACCTTGTATCTTGGGTAAACAGTAATTGTCAACAACGTATTTTGACATTAATTTATTTGAAAAACATTTCCAAAAAAGAAAAACATTTCCAGTTCTGTGACTATTTGTAATAATGAGTTTCTTTAGACATGGCATAAAACACAAAAAGAAAACAAGCTAGATTCTGTATTTTTTCCTATAAAAGAGACATGAATAGCAGACATTTGAAATTTTATACTTTATTATCTGTCTGGTCTTAAGGGAATAATCAAATTTCTTCCAATAATAGTAAACTCCTTTTCTGGACCAGATTCAACCAAGTACCTCAATGTAGTGTATAAGTGTACCCCACAGAGTAATCTGAAAGGCTTTTCTTCTTTCCAGTCCTGTGATAAACTATTGGAGGGATTTGGGGATTCTTCCAATATCAGAGTAATTTTACTGTTATTATACACATCTGAGCTACTGGGCAGATCCGTTGTCTCATGGAAAATGTTGAGTCACTATTGTTAAGGAAGAGATTCATACATGTTGATTAGTGATTGATTATTCATAAGCTAGAGTGCTGTTAAAGAGATAATCAAGTCATTATTGCTAGAGGTGACAGGTCTTGTTTTTAGTTAGCTTATGTCGGGGGATTAAATAGATATTACTATCCCCATGAATCTTTGCTCTTTGGGGATTAACAGAACTTTAGGCAAGGTAAATAGCTTATCTTTCTCAAATGAAAAATGTGAGCAATAATATTTCTGTCTAGTGTTCTGTGGATGGTTTTGAATACTTGAAATGTTTAAACACTAACAAAGAATTGGAAGCAAAGTAAACATATGGGAATACATAAAACTAAAAACCTTCTGCACCTCAAAAGAAACAGTGACCAAGATACAAAGACAGTCCATAGAATGGGAAAGAATATTTACCCAATACCCATCCGATAAGAGGTTAATATCTAGGATATATCAGGCACTGGAAGAACTTTACTAGAAAAACACCCAACCCCATCAAAAAATGCGGAGAAGAAATGAACAGAAATTTTGAAAAGGAAGTAATTAGAATCGCCAAAAGGCATATAAAAAAATGCGTATCATCACTAGTCATTATAGAGATGCAAATCAAAACAACAATGAGATATCATTTCACACCACAGAGACTGGCACACATCCAAAACAGCAACAACAACAAGTGCTGGCGTGAATGCATGGAGAAAGGGACTCTTATCCACTGTTGGTGGGAATGTTGACAGGTACAGCCCTTTTGGAAAACAATATGAACATTCTTCCAAGGACTAGATATTGAGCTCCCATTTGACCCAGCCATACCACTCCTGGGAATATACCCTGGGAAGCTAAAAACACACAGCAACAACACCATCTGCACTTTTATCTTCATAGCAGAACTATTCATAATAGCCAGAATCTGGAAGCAAACAAAGAGCCCTAGAACTGATGATTGGATAAAGAAACTTTGGTACATCTACACAATGGAATACTATGTAGCTGTTAGGAAAAATGAAGTTACGAAATTTGTCTATAAATGGATGGACTTGGAGAGTATCATGTTGAGTGAAATTAGCCAGAAGGGAAAAGACGGATATAGAATAACTGCATTTATTTGCATATATATGCATATATTTGAATATATTCATATATTTTTATAGAGAGAGAGAGAGATAGACAAAGAACCTCTCTAGAGAGAGTGAGAGCATGATACTGAAAGAGTTGGCCACCCGATGGGGTGACTGACTGGGAGCTTTGGAACACAGCACCTATCAAGGAAAACTCTGAGAGACCGGGTCCTATGCAAAAGCAAGGGTTTTATTAATAAGTGAATATACTCGGGCCCATAGTATGACCCCAAGCGGTCAGTGGCTAAGGGTCCCGAGCCCTTTCAGGGAGGATCTTTTAAGAGATAGTTCCCCGCTGCTACAGAAAAGCCCGTGCATAAACATCCAATAGATTTAAAATATCATATCAAGGTCTGCACGCAGGCAGCCAATCACTTTGTACCAAGTAACCATCTCCCACCAATCAGATCATTCTTAATACTTCTTTCTATATTTGGTGCGGCTAGATATACGCATGGGATCATGGGTCAGCAACGGCTATGCGCACGTGCAGGAATGCAATTCAGGCAATTCAGGCCAGATAGTAGATTCTGGGCGGGGTCTCATAACCTCTAACAGAAATTTGTTCTGGGCCTTTTGTAGATAATAAAAAGGTTATCTCAAGATGAAAAGGACACTCAGGCCCTAAATTGGTAACTTTCCATGAGTAGGCCTGCCCTGGTTGGGAAAGGGGAGTTTCTGCCTTCTTTCAATACCAATACCCAAGGTCATGCAAAATATGGATCAGGAGGTCTTGTCAACAGGTGGAATCTACCACAAACCTGTGGGAGTCAGAGATTAGGTAAGACAGAGAAAGGAACTGCTGCAGGACACACTTAAAAGCCTCTGCATCTGCCCTGAATTGCCTCCTGCAGATCACTTCGTAGATAGGGGGTAGTTTAAATGTGGCAGTTTATCTGACAATGTATTCTGTACTGGCTGGTATAATATTCTCTCATGCTACCACAATCATCGTGGGACTAGCTAGATCTTACCAGCATATTTAACTGACCACGTTGGATCCCTAAGTAATTAGCCCAGAGAGAAATGCTGTTTGCCTCCAAGCAAGCAAGCATGGCTCCCCTGATAACTCAAAGGCAACTAAAATACAAAACTACCATTAAGTAAAGTAGACTCTTGTGAAGACTTGGAAAAATATTTAACTGGCATTAGTATAGTCTTTGGTACATAGGCATGCCATCTCAGAACCCCCTTCTCTACCCTATAAAGGCATTTCCAGGCAGATCTTGGCTCAAAACATTAGCATATAAAAGGGCCTAGGTGAGGTGCTGGGAGAAATTACCTGAGGGCATTTGACCCTACCTGCCAGGGGAAGTTACATTTAGCTTATAGCTCCTCTCAGCTCTGCTAGGGAGGCTTTGAATGAGCTCTGGGTCCTTGTAAACAGCCAGAAGGCCTCCTGAAGTTGCTACATTTCTATAGAGCTATTTTCCTGTTTTCATTTCTAGATAGCCCAGCCCACAATGGGCCAGGCTGGGGAGTTTGGGTGGATTTCTAGCTACAATAAAGTACAAGAAGAAAGAAACTCTCTTTTCACCCTTTTGTGCCTTTTTGCCTCTTTTGTGCCTTTGTGCCTTGGCTTTTTGCTTCTCTGTCCTCTCCATTCTCTGTTGGGCCTCAAAACATGATGGCAGCCATCTTGGCCTACACGTGGCTGGGGCCTAGCTGGGAACCCAGAGTCCGGAGGTTTTCCCTGCTATTGGATTGTATATCGGAACCTGTGATAGTAAAGCCCTTTTATTTTTTAATTAATATTTTATTATACCACCGTGAGATATACAATTACAATGTTGTTCATGTTTGGAGGTTTCGGTCATATAGTGTTCCAGCACCCCACCCTCCACCAGTGCCCATTTCCCACCACAGATGTCCCTCATTCCCTCCCCCTCCCATAGCCTGCCTCCACGGCAGGTTCTTTATTTCTTTTCTCTCTCCCTCTCTCTCTTTTCATTCTCTTACATATTGTGGGTTGCAACACACACATTTAGAGGCCATCATGTGCATTTTTTTGCCTGTATTTAGTGCCCAGTTCTAGGTTGGCATTAGCCCTTTCAACATTTATTCGCACAAGATCCCTTCTCTGTCTTACCTAACCTATGACTCCCACACGTTTGTGGTAATTTCCACTTTTCATAAGACATCCTGCTCCACGTTTACCTGACATTGGATTTTGGTATCATAATATGTATATATGTATTTATGTCATGCAAATAAATGCAGTTCATTCTATATCTCTCTCTTTCCTTCTGACTAATTTCACTCAGCATGATCCTTTCCATGTCCATCCATTTATAGGCAAATTTCATAACTTCATTTTTCCTAACAGCTGCATAGTATTGCATTGTGTAGATGTGCCACAATTTCTTTATCCAGTCATCAGTTCTCGGGCATACTGGTTGTTTCCATATTCTGGCTATTGTGAATAGTGCTGCTATGAAAGTAAAAGTGTGGATGGTGTTTCCACTGTGTGTTTTTGGCTTCCCAGGGTATATTCCCAGGAGTGGTATGGCTGGGTCAAAAGGGAGCTCAATTTCTAGTCTTTGGAAAAATGTCCATATTGTTTTTCAGAAAGGTTGTACCAGTCGACATTCCCACCAACAATGTATGAAAGTCCCCTTCTCCCCACATCCATGCAGCACTTGTTGTTTTTAACCTTTTGGACATGGGCCAATCTCTGTGGTGAGAGGTGATATCTCATTGTTGTTTTGATTTGCATCTCTCTGATGATTAGTGATGATGAGCATTTTTTCTTATGCCTTTTGGTCATTCAAATTTCTTCCTTGTCAAAGTTTCTGTTCATCTCTTCTCCCCATTTTTTAATGGGGTTGGCTGTTTTCTTCTTATATAGTTGTTCCAGTGCCTGATATATCCTGGATATTAACCCCTTATCAGATGGGTATTGGGTGAATATTCTTTCCCATTCTGTGGACTGTCTTTCTATCTTGGTCACTGTTTCTTTTGAGATGCAGAAGCTCTTTAGTTTCATGTAGTCCCATATGTATATCTTTTCTTCTAGTTGCTTTGTTGATGGTGTTTCACTTTTGAAGATGTCTTTAGCTTCAATGTCGTGGAGGGTTTTTCCTATATTTTTTTTCAATGTACTTTATGGATTCAAGTCTGATATTGAGGTCTTTAATCCATTTTGATCTGATTTTTGTGCAAGGTGTTATACACAGGTCCAAATTCATATTTTTTACATGTAGCTGTCCAGTTTTCCCAGCACCACTTGTTGAAGAGGCTTTCTTTACTCCAGTTTGGACTCTTCGCACCTTTATCGAAGATTAACTGATCATGTCTTTGAAGCTGGGTGTCAGGATACTCAATTCTATTCCATAGTTCCACAGGTCTGTTTTTATTCCAATACCATGCTGTTTTAATTACTATTGAGTAAAGCCCTTTTTAAAACTGCATCAGATTCCTGAGTTTTCATCCATTCCCGCTGGCCTCGGAGGTAGAAGGGAACTTGCTTCCTGGTACTGTTCGGGACCCCACCAGCGTCCCCAACAGGAACAGTGTGCTAATAATCATCGAAAATGATAATACCAGACTAGAACTGAGCATTGAATATAGGCAAAAAGATACACACGATAGCCTCTAAATGTATGTGTTGCAATCACAATGTGTGAGAGAAGGAAAAGAGAGAGAGAGAAAGAGAGATAAAGAACCTGTCATAGAGGCAGGCTAGGGGAAGGGGGTGGAATTGGCAACACTCGTGGTGGGCAATGTGCACTGGTGGAGGGATGAGTGCTGGAATACTGTATGATTGAAACCCAAACATGAACGTCTTTGTAATTGTATATCTCACAGTGGTATAATAAAATATTAAAAAAGAAATGTTTACCTAATGCTTAGTGCCAAGTAAATGCTCAGAAACTATCGATTCTCGTCATGATTATTATTATTCTTAATAATAAACTCAGTGGTTTATTAGATGTCTATTAAATAAATTATCATTAACGTGTCTGATGGAAGCTAAATATTTGGGATGCTTAGTGACCAGGAGCAAATTTCCTCTTGGCAGTTTTTTCATCCTTCTATTTCTTAGTCAAGACTATTGGATAAAGTTAGAAAATAATAAAGCTTAAAAAATAATGTTATAATTTTTTTCTTGTGCATGTGTCCATCTTTGTGTGCTGTTTCCTTTAGATTGCAGGGACCTTTAGGCCAGGGACTGAATTTAGCCTAGTGTTTAATATGGGCATTTATTTATTCAGTTCTTAAAACTTCACTCTTGAATAATCTGCCTTGAAGCTAAGGAGCTCAGGCATCCCATTTTTAAGGGATTATTTTATTTTATTTATTTTTTTAGTACATTTGATGGGTGGCCTGTGAAATCCTAAGAATATGGCGATTTTTCCTCCCTCCCCTGCTTCTTCTCTCTTATTGCAA
Source organism: Cryptotis parvus (assembly GCA_021461705.1). Classification (NCBI taxonomy): domain Eukaryota; kingdom Metazoa; phylum Chordata; class Mammalia; order Eulipotyphla; family Soricidae; genus Cryptotis; species Cryptotis parvus. Next base: position 26,443 of record JAJIBD010003249.1, on the reverse strand, counting down.
ATATGCTTACTATAGTGTAGTAGGTTTGTTGTTGCTGGGTTCAGGCAATGACTCTGAAGTCAAAACTGCTTTAACATTATAAGAACAGCTCTGCCCAGTCTTGACTGTACAAGTTTTGGAATTAGTGATTGGCTGTATTATGCTTTGACTTTGGACCAGACTCAGAACTATACATCTTTAAATATACTATTTTGGTTAATCTTTAAGTATCCTAAGGGATGCATATAATAATCCCCATTTTACAGATGAGTGAATGGGCTATGAGAGGTTAAGTGATTTACCTAAGGATATTTGGGGTGGATGGGGGCCACATACTGACTGGTAAGCTAGGAATATTGGAGCATGGTTTGTTTCATGACAAGAAGAGTCTAGTCAGTGGGATCTGGACAGATTAGACAGTTACTATAAGTTAGAGGACGTTATTTGTCAGGATAATCCCAGAGACCATTGGTTCTCAATTGGAAATTTAGGGCATTTCCTGGTATGAACTATTAAAATGTAAATTATTTTCTTCATTGTTTAGTTGAAAGTGGGGGATAACTTTGGACCTGTGGTCCCTGCCTCTAGACTATTGTGGTAGGTAGCAGGGAAGTTTGAAAAGGAACTTTTGCAGCTAAGTTTTCTTATTCTTGGATAATGAAGTGGATTTTACACTGGGATACTACATTAGGGGCAAGGAATTATTTAAAACTCTGATCTGAAAAGTCTTTGTATATAGAAATAAACTGGAAAAATATAAAATAAAATACTTCTGCTTGGATCCCGTCCTCAGAGATTTGGTTTAATCAGTGTAAAGCAGTCGCTCTCTTTATTCCACCTGACTCCTTGCTTCTGACCTGATTTCTGTGCCTGCTAATCTCTTGCTGTGTTTCCCAACCCCTCAATTTATGCTCTTTTCACCTATGGACCCTCTTGTCTCTTTTTGTGACCCTGGTTATTTTCTTTTCAGCTGTGGATACTTTGGAATATCTTGGGGAGCAAAGGGGGGATTGACATGGACCCTGCCCCAGCCCACCTCCACCCTCTGTGGAGAAACACTGGTCTTTGGTGATTGGAACACGGAAATTTTTTCATGTCCCCAGACAACTTTTACACAGAGCAGTTTTTGAAAATCACTAATTTAGGTGACTGTTACATTATTGCATTTGGGACACATTACAGCTCTGAATTAACACTGACAGGATCGATCACACCATTGAGAATCTATTAGAATTTCTAGATGGATTTGAAAGCAGTTGTTCCATCTCCTCAAGGCTCACAGTAGCCTAATGCCATCCCTTACCTCCTGATTTTAGCAACTTCTTCCCTTCTGCTGAGTAGCCACAGGATCTATTGTCTAACCCTGCAGCTCTGGAGATGACAGGAAGTCACAGGGGTATGGACAAGGCGAGGGAGTAGGAGGAGGACTAGGATGTATCTTAGCCTTAACGTCAGTGTCTTCTTTGAGTCCTCTCTGTGGTCCCCCGGTCGGGAATTCATTAGTTGAAGAGAGTTGACTTTTCCTGGATGTCACTTGATAATTATTTTAAGACCTCGGGAGTCTGGGGGGGGGAAGGGAAGAAAGCTGCTCCATCATTGAAAACTGCCTGCCAGGGCATTTGGAGAGGGCCATAGTTTCCAGTTGGGTATAGGAAATGAGGTCAACTTTGTTCATAAAAACTCTGCTCAACCTGAATTTTATTTCTCTGCATTTTATATAGCCCAGTTGTAAAACTGAAAACACTGGCTAGCTTGATCCACCGTGCCCTGCACAGAAGCGATTTCTTGTACATGGGTTGGGTAGAGGTGCTATTTATCTGTTTTCTGTTTCACAGTTTCCCCCTTTGCAGGAATTGGGTGTCAAAATCCTACTGGATCTCCTTTGCATGTTCTTCCCGGAAAACATCCCCATGATGAAAGGAGATGTTTTATATATAGGTTCTCAATTTTAGCCCTTTAACCTTTTCATTTCAGGGAGGAAATTATTATCTCTTGGCCTGTGAGAGGCCTAAAAGACTTTCCTGTTTTCCTTGATGGTTGCTCCTGTTGTTTCTCATTTCTAAACTTTTCTATCCCTAGCATGGCTTTAGCTTAGATGCTGACTAATGCTGTTCTGAGTGTAACTGGGTAGTGGGGTGGTGGAGGTACTTATTGTTACTTTTTGCAAAGGCACTAGGCAAAAAGAGAAATGACTCATTCTTTAAAAGTTTGATCTAGAATGATTATTTTCTCATGTTTTAAATGTATTTATTTTGATTTCTTCTAAGCAGTACTCTACTGTCCTTGGGCACCCTCCTGGTAATACTCAGCCGACAGGGCCCAGGGCTCGCAGAGTTCCTTTCCGTGGTGTGAGTGGGAGCAGGGGACATGTGATGACAGGACATGTACATGCCAAGTTTGTGCTTATGATCCCTGAACTATTTCCCCAACCCCCTATACCATTGATTGTTTAAATAAAAGTAGAAAAATTTTAAAAAGTCATCAGTGCCAATAATGTTGATATTTCCTTTTCATAGATGGCACTACTGAGGCACAGAAAATAGAAAAACTGTGGAATTAGTCTGTTCATTGTAGGGTGGCACTCTGCTTTGAATTCCTGATATTTCATTTGTTCACAAAAGGAACATCGGCTAGGTATTATTGTTCCTGCTTTATGGATGAGAACATCGAATGCTGGACGAGCAACTGCCTCATCCAAGGTCAAATAGCCAGAGGTGGGGATAGCATTCAGACTGCTCACATGGATTCCCAAGCCTTGAAGTCTTGTTTCTTCAGTATCTCTTACAGCTTGCAATAAAAGTGAGAGTCAATGACCTTATGACTTCCGGCTGAGGCTTTTTGCTTTGTCCCCATCATAAATCGCTTCTATTATCTTGCAGGGATCATAGCCGACTTAGTTTGAATGGAGACAGATCAATCTGACTGCCAGGTCAGAAAAAACACTGGTGTCACCCATGTGGGTTTTAGCTCACATTCTGTCTATAGCTCTCAAGCTGAGCACCAGTAGAAGTTCTGGGCTCTCCTGAAAGCATTAATCTGAACTATAGAATATGAGCAAATACGTCTTGAGTGCATCCAAAGAACCAGGCACTGTTCTAAAGCACTTTACACATATTAACTCATTTAATTCTCTATCTACTGCCCACGTAGGTCACTAGCATATGTAACTTGTGGCAAGGCAGGAAGTAGGGATGCAGAGAGTGTGAAGAAGCTGTCCCAGGTCTCCTAAGCAGAGCCTGAGTCCCTGGTCTAAGCAAGTTCACCAGGTCACCTCCATGTGGCTTCCTTCCTCTGTCCCACCTTCTGGCCCTGACCCTCATCCTAATAAATGCTGCCCAGCCGACTGGGCTTCAGATTATAGCTACTCGCTGCTCACTCTGTATTCTGACGGTACTTATCTTACATAAAATCCCTCTCGGGCTTTCAAAAATAATTCTTTTCTTTCTCTTTTAAAGAACAGCCCTGTAGGACAGATCTCGGGGTCATTCTTGCTGAAGCTTCCGCTGTCCATCAATGTTTGAATTGCATGTTGCTCCCTATCTGCTTCCCACTTATCTGTTTGCTTTCTCTGCTGTGGGTTTGGTTTTTGTATGTCCGGAGAATCTATAGACTCTGGAGAATAATTTTCTCCATGTTATTTTACATTACTTAGAATGCTTTTAATGTTAGATATTTGATGTTCATTTTAAAGAAATGACAAGTCTTTTAGTTAACCTGCTTGCAGTTAGATTTATTTGCTATCTGAGTCTCAAAAGATCAAGACTTTTTAAAAGTATTGACAATGGAAAGTATATTAATGTTTCTGGCTATATAGGGGCAGTATAAAATCAAGAGGTTAGGAAGTTTATTTTCTAAAATTGAAATTGATTATTCCTATGAAGGTTGATTATAGCTATTGAGAGCATGAAAATAAAATGGCAACTCTTTTTATTATTTTAGCGAATAGAATTGCTTTCTCTTCCAAGGGTAAAACGGAAGTCTCGTGTTTTAACTTCACAAATGGAGCTGAGCATTTCCCTTCCCAAATAGTCATTTCAGAGGGATGATCTACAGCTTGCCAATTTATAGTATAGTTGGTGGAAAAAGTTTGCAATGGCAACCCTCAATGTTTTATCACCTGTCAGGAATTTCAAAGATAATAAAAAGTAACATCCTTTAAATTAATTAGACATGATTAGGACTTCAAGCCCAGAGGCTACTTTATTATGCAAAAATTATAACAGTTAGCTACTTAAATTACCATTAAATTGATTCTTATGTTAATTGATATCTCACTTATAACCCTAGATTGTGATTTATAGATGATCTTGGGAAACGGTAATAAGGTGCGATAAAATATTATTTTGAAGCAAGTCTCTGAAGAGACAAAACACTGAAAAATTGATTCTTCTGTTTGACCCTTGGTTCCAAAAAACCTCAAATAATCAAAACCTCAGAAGCTGGTATAGCTCAGATTCACCCCTTTATGTGGGACACTGACCAAACAGCAAAAGAAGTTGCTTATGGGGTTGATTCAAGAGGGTTATATAGTTCTCCACTGTGTTATTTTCCTCTTTCTGACACAGGACATGGTTTACCTGTGCCCTGTCATGTTTTGAGGAAGGAGGGTTACATGAATGACCACACATGCTGACTTCAGAAGATTGGGGGTGATGTGTAGCTCAGAGAAGACCCGGCACTGTGGCGTCTACCTACCTGTGACAACACCTGGCAGGGCTCTAACAGCAGATGAGTGGTGGAAGGGTTTGAAATTAAAATGCCAGTGACAGGAAACTTGACCTCCAAGGTTCCATGGGGATGAAGTGATCTGAAAGGGCCACATGCCCCCTTCACACATGAAACCTCCTAGTGCTTTTCTGGCGGTTGTTTCAATGGACTTGCTTTGAATCAGCAAGATAGTGCACATGAAAATATTCTCTGGTTTCTTTTCAAGTGTTCATTGTCTACTCATTAAAATTCCTTTATAGTTTTATTTCTAAATTGCTCACTATTGTATAGATTCCAAGAGTGCCAGAAATACAGGTGGTTAAATACCATATGGTCCTCCCTCCCTCCTGGACAAGATTTTCATTGATTTAAGACTTTCCCCAGCAGGTATGGATTGGGGAACTGGGAGGAATCTAGAAAGGGTGGAGGGAGGCTGAGACTTGCTGGTGGGTATCTTGCAGCACATGGCATTTCTGAAGCATTAATATTAATGCATGGTAAATAAAAAAAAGAATGGCCCCAGGAACTCTAGTTTGTTCTGTGGGTTTTAGCAGTGACCCTATTCAAGCTGTAAACTGTAATTATAATATTTCAAACGACAAGAAAATGTACTTGTAGGTATGGATTTAGGATTAGGTCATTGAGGGAAAAATGGTACTTGAGATGGGAAAATACATTTACATACTGTGAATTCTCTTATACAACCATTACTTTCCCTCATCTTCATCTTTAAGATTCTTTATCATTGTTACTTTCCATTCTTTTGAATCTGTCATATCTTCCTGTCACTAACCAGGGCTGAGCAAAGATTTAAATAAGGAGACAAATGTCCTACCCACTACGCACATTGGAACATGATGGGCTGAGATAGGAAACAAAGACGGGTGTCGGCTGGGATAGGAGGCAAAAATGTGCATAAGCTGAAATTGGTCATGAAAAGAGAATACCATCTTTCCCAAAAGCCCCAGAATTTATAGTTCAAGGACCATAAGAGATGGCGTGTCAGTATCTGTTCACTAGTCCAGCCTTTGCTTGTGATGTTTCTTCTCCATTTCTGCAAACCTGCATTCTACTTTGCTGGCTCAGACATTACTTGTAGGGGATGCTAATGTAACCCTGCCTAATTCCAGGAGGAAGAAGACCATTAGCCTTTAGGTGACTAGGTCCTTCTCCCCTCCCTGCCCCTCGAGGTGTTGCAGGTGTGACTGTGGTGCCCAGCTGCATTGGCAGATGGCAGACAGGAGACAGGCTTGTTTATACCCAGGGCTCTACCCTGCGGGCCCTGGATGGCTGATGGTCTGACATAGAAAAAGATTGGGCCCCCTGGGATGAACCCAGAGCTACTGCAGAGCCTGGCTAGCTACCCGTGGTTTATTCGATATGCCAAAAACAGTAATAATAATGGACCTCATTCCCAAATTAATGGAGATATTACTGGCACCCACTCAAGCAAATCGATGAACAATAGGAAGACAAGTGATACAAGTCCTTCTCCCCTCAGTCTCCAACATCTCTTTTTCCCTCCCTTCTAATTTTGCTTCCCAGAGCCACAGGATTCCTCCTCTGAACTCAGCAGCCTTGACAATATGGTAGTCACTAGCTACAAGTGGAAGATAAGATGAATTTAATTTAATTTAAAATTTAGCCACTCTGCATAAAGCAAGGGCTTAGTTGTCATATGATGAGTGGAGACAATGATGGAAAATAAAATTATATTGAACAGGAGTGGAAAAACAATGACGACTTCTCAGAGATCTGACTTTTAGTTCTGTGGGACTCTTCTGAGAGTCCAGTTTGGGGGGATGGTGGAGCCAGGGGTCAAATCCATGCTTTCATAGCTGTAAGGCATTGTTGGATGACAGGCCTAGCTAGCTTGGGAGCTTTGTTGTTTTACCTATTCCACTCACAGCTTAACTACTTACATGTTCTTAAGCCAAGGTTCATTCTAATGCGATCTCTCCTCTATGTAAACACTGATAGAGGGTGTGGCAGTAATAGAAATCACCTTGACTCTGAATGAATATCTTCTGACTTATTATTATACATCTACTTTGACTTCTATGTTATCTAGATTGGGCACAGCTCCTCTTTATACCCACTGCACCCAGGGTGGGACAGTTTGAATTTACCAGGAGACTACCACCCTGGCTACATTGAAACTATTGTTTAAGATTATAGGAAGGATCATATTAATTTGCCCTCAAGCAGGCAAGTGGACCCTTTTGGTATATGGAGAACAAGATACTCAGAATCACCCTGGTGCAGATAATAAATAAGAAGGACCTTGTCGGTACCATCTAGATTACATGAAGCCCATGAAATTAAGATGTATTATTTTATACCAGCCCCTCTCTCCAGTGTTTTACATAAGAGATAATCTCGAAGAAGGGATTAGTCCTAGGCACACTCCTTTGTTTATACCTATAATAGGGTGTGGCGCCACTCTTCTACACTCTTCTACTATCTAGAAGCTGTTTAGGGTTCTTTGTTGACAGGACTCTCCCTGTCAACAGTTAGGATTATTTGGTGTATATAAGGGGTCTGACTTGAGGATTTCACCTCCTTTTTTGGGTAGGTCTCCTCTTTGGTAGACCCTCTCTCTCTCTCTTTGGTGGGAGACTTAGGCTCTCATGTATGAACTAAGTTCTGACGAGCTAGAGTTCTTTCATTATATTGGATTGCGGTGGTAGAGCTTTTGTACTACTAAAAACCTTTTTGGAACTGTGTCAGATGCATGATATTTCAACCGTTCCCCAGCGGCCTGGAAGGTAGAAGAGAACTTCTGTCCTGGTACTGTTGGGGACCCCAGCAGCTCCCTGACAAGGCATCAGATGTCCAGTTTTGATAATTGCCAATTATTCTCTACATTCCTTATTTCTATGGTAGCTGCTTCCTGTACTTATTGTCTCCATGATAACTCATTTCCTGTCTTGGCTTTTCACTTCTTTCATAGCTAGGCAGCAGTTTTTTTTAACAGTATATTTTATTAAAATCAGTCATCTGGGGACAAGCACAAAAACTAAAACAGGTCATTTTAGTTTGGAAAGTAGCATAGATTTGAAGTGCTATTAAAGGTATGGAGTAAAAATTTTCTCTTTACTTATTTGGTCTTTCTTTGAACTTGTCATGAATTTTTTATTTGGGGGGCATTTGAGGGACACTTATAGAGGTGTTCAGGGATCATTCTTGGCAGGTCTTGCAGGACCATATGGAATGCTGTGGCTCCAATCTGGGGCCGTTGTCTACAATACAAGTACTCTACAAACTGTACAATCTTTCCAGCCCTTGCCATGGGCTTTTAATTTTTCTGTTTAATGTCATCCTAAGCAAAATAAAAGCAAATGCTTAAATCATAAGTGTGAATTTTACTGTTCATTTTTATTGCCTAGTGAGGGTTTTAGAGACAAATATTACAGAATTATTTATATGTGATCTCTCTATCAATGCAATCTTTATTTTGTGGCTCTTCTGGAGAGTTTCTCAGGTTGGCAAGAAGAAAGAAATAAAAGTGAGACTCATGAGGGCTGGAAAGAGGAAGAGATGACTTGTAGATTCTGGTGAACTTTCAGCACTTAGCGCGAGCACTGACTCTCCACAACATTCAGCACTAAACCCGCCTTGCAAAGCATTGAGCCCAGATAGCCCCTGTACATCTGTATTTGCTGGCAGCTGAACTGGTATCCCAGGCCTACCCAGATTTAGGTAGATTCAGAATCTGGGGAAATTAAGTAAGGTCTTGCAAAAATATGTTGAATAATAGTAGGGAGAACAAACATCACTATCTCTCTTCATCTCAGAGGGAAGGCTCTCACCTTTTTGCCACTGAATATATAAATAGCCATTACTATCTTTTTTGTTGGAACATGGGGCCACATCTATTAGTGCTGAGGGCTTGCTCCTTACTCTGTGCTTAGAGATCACTTCAGGTGATGCTGGGGGAAACATATGTGGTCTGGGTACTAACCTAGGGTGAGCCACATGCAAGGCAAGCACCTTAAACCCTGTGATATCTCTCTGGCTATCAGTAATTTAACATAAGTTCCTTCTGTTCTTTTTTCATAATATATCTGCTTTTAGTACTGAGGTAATGTGGGTTTCATAGAAACTGATAAAAAGAATTTTAATTTTGTTAATATTTTAGAAGAGATTGGGGGTATAGGAAGTAATATTCTTTGAAAGTCTGTTAGAACTTTCTAGTTGGCCTCTTTGGGCATGAGCTTTTAGTTCCTGGGGAGATTTTAAATTATGGTCTCTATTTCCTTTCTTGTGATTAGACTATTTAGTTTTTCTACTTCCTCCTGATTTCAAACTTAGGAGGCTGTGTGATGCCAGGAATTTATTTATTTATTCTAGGTTTTGTTCAGCTTTTTAGAATATATTTGATCATAGTAATCAAATATATTATCTTTGTATTTCTGAAGTATCTGTTGTAATGTCTCTCCTTTCATCTTTGATCAACGTATTTGCATTTTCTCTTTTATTTTTCTCATAGGCATAGCTAAGGGTTTGCCAATCTGCTTCTCCCGCCATGGAAAGGAGTAACTCCTTAACTCTAAACGTTTCTGTGGTTCTGCCTTATAGAGTTGAGTCTCACTGAGGTGATGGCTGTTCTCTCTGATGTTTTTCTCATCAGGTGCCATGATTCATTTAGCTTTTATGCTTACATTTTTTGTTGATGCATGGGAGCACTCACAGAACTGTTCCGTTTAGACCATTTCGGCCTACCTTTTTGAGAAGAATTATTGTGAAAATTACCTGTTCGTTCTGTGCAATATTTAAATTCTCACATCCAAATTCCCAAGAGTTTCACTTTCCTGGGAAGTTTTATCAGTTTTCAGATTCCTTAACTGGCACATATGCACAACCATGTGCATGATCTCTTTGCTTTGTAAAAGTAACTTAGGAAATAGTTTCCACTCAGGAAATAGTTTCAACTTAATGTTCCTGACTAGCATAAGAGTTTGATATCCTCTTGATTCTTTGGAAGTTAGGGAGACACTTGGTCCCCTTTCTACCTGTGTACCTACTATGGAAACAGTCTGGGTCTTCCTTCTGCTCTCTTTCCTGATGGCAGGTTCCTGCTGGCTGACTCCATCATTCTGTCCTCCCGATAACATTGCTTTCTTGTCTTTTCCAAAGTTTTGAAATGGTGCTTCTCGGGGACATATTTATAAGATCAGAAAAAATTATATTAAGTTGTATCTAATCTTAGATATTTGGTATATAATGGAGGGCAGGGAGATTGAAATTTGGCTTCAGTCAACTTCTAGACCACAACTCTGTTCTCATGCGGCATAGATACGAACTTAGAGTTGGTGATATACAAATAGAATTTTACTTTTGAGGGAGAAAATTCCCAGGTACAACCCCAAATTTCCTTATTCCTCTATTAAATTGGTAAAATTCCCAAACAGAGAAGAATATCTTCTATCAGAGACAAGTACCTTCTGGTAAGGTCCAATAGGCCAATAACCAAAGGGAATAAGGGTTTTATTGCCTTAAAATACCAGGAATGGGGGTCGGAGAGATAGTACAGCAGAGAAGACCCTTGCATTGAACATGACCAATCTGAGTTTGATCCCTGGTATCCCATTTGGTCCCCTGAGCCCTGATAGAAGTGATCCCTGAACCCAGAACCAGGAGTAAGTCATGAGCACCACTGGACAAGGTTCCCAGACTAAAAAAATAAAAAATATCAGGAATGGGCACTGCTTGTTTGTCTTTCTTACTGCTGCCATATTAAGGGCTCTTTCGGGTCAGGAAAATAAACATTTCTGTTACTGAATTTGGCATATCAAACACGCATCGGACAGCTTGCAGGCTCTGCCATACGGGCACTATATTCTCATTACTTTGTAGGGCTCTCTCAGAGGGATGGGGAGAATATTTACGGTAATTTGAGGTAAATCGCGAGGCCGATGTGCGGCCACGCCAAAGGGGAAAACAGGTCTCTGCTCTGCCAGGTGTACCTGTGTCTTAGGCTCAAGCATTCCTGCACTTGAAATACTCTCCTCTGAAGGGCGGGTTTCTGCGTGGTGGGTCCTTGTAGGCTGCGCTTTCTGGCAAGCCAGGCTGGAGACTGGATTAATCTGCAGGCTGGAGACTGGATTAGTCTGCTGGGTGGAGATCTTACCTGCTGCAGAGTGTGGATTGTGAAGATCGCTGCCAGCAATGTGTGGGGGTTTCTCTGGGCTACCCGAGGCTACATCAAGATGGTGGACTCGGGTCGGAAGTTGCTCTCGTGGTCCATGGAATGCAGAGGGTTCAACGGGGAAAGCTGGTTTTTGCTCTGCCGGGTGTACCTGTGTCTTAGGCTCAAGCATTCCTGCACTTGAAATACTCTCCTGTGAAGGGCGGGTCTCTGCATGGTGGGTCCTTGTAGGCTGGGTTTCTCACAAGCCGAGGCTGGAGACTGGATTAATCAAATCTCTTTGATAGCCACATCCACCTGCCCATATACCAAATTCCACAGGATGGATATGTCATTCCCAACGTTCTCCCTTTCTGAAATCCGACGTGCCATCTCGTCGGTAAAAAGGGAACAGCACCAGGCCCAGACAAAGTCAGACCCGAACACCTGAAGAATCTGCCGTCTGTACTCATCAATACACTAGCTCGGCTCTTCACATGCTACCTGTCCGAATGCAAGGTGCCCTCCCCAATGGAAAACCAGCAGGACAGTTCTACTGTTCAAAAAGGAAGACATTCACTTGTGTAGATGTACCAAAGCTTCTTTATCCAGTCATCGATTTTCGGGCACTCTGGTTGCTTCCAGATTCTGGCTATTGTGAATAATGCTGCTATGAACATAAAAGTAGGGATGGTGTTTCCGCTGCGTATTTTTGGTTTCCCAGAGTAGATTCCCAGGAGTGGTATGGCTGGGTCAAATGGGAGTTCAATTTCTAGTCTTTGGAGGAAAGTCCATATTGTTTTCCAGAAAGGCTGTACCAGCCGGCATTCCCACCAACAATGAATGAGTGTCCCCTTTCCCCCACATCCATGCCAGCACTTGTTGTTCTTGCTCTTTTGAATATGTGCCAGTCTCTGTGGTGTAAAGTGGTATCTCATTGTTGTTTTGATTTGCATCTCTCTGATGATTAGTGATGATGAGCATTTTTTCATATGTTTTTTGGCCATTCGAATTTCTTCCTTGCTGAAGTTTCTGTTCATTTCTTGTCCCCATTTTTTTGATGGGGTTGTTTGTTTTCTTCTTGTAAAGTTCTACCAGTGCCTGATATATCCTGGATATTAACCCCTTATCAGATGGGTATTGGGTGAATATTCTTTCCCATTCTGTGGACTGCTTTTGTATCTTAGTCACTGTTTCTTTTGAGGTGCAGAAGCTTTTCAGTTTCATGTAGTCCCATATGTTTATCTTTTCTTCTAGTTGCTTTGTTAGTGATGTTTCACCTTTGAAGATGCCTTTAGCTTCAATGTCGTGGAGGGTTTTTCCTATATTTTCTTCCAATGTACTTTATGGATTCAAGTCTGATATTGAGATCTTTAGTCCATACACAATGGAATACTATGCAGCTGTTAGGAAAAATGAAGTTATAAAATTTGCCTATAAATGGATGGACATGGAGAAGATTATGTTGAGTGAAATTAGCCAGAAGGAGAGAGACAGATACAGAATGACTGCATTTATTTGCATGGCATAAATATATATGTACATATTATGATACCAATATCCAAGGTCAAGTGAAACATATATCAGGAGGTCTTGTCAAATGTGGAGATTATCACAAGCGTGTGGGAGTCAGGAGTTTAGGTAAGACAGAAAATGGAACAGGGGGCTAACAATAGTCGAGGGTACTAATGCCAACCTAGAACTGAGCATTAAATAGAGGCAAAAGGATACAAATGACAACCTTTTAATGTATGTTCTGTAATCCATAGACTGGAAGGGAAGGAAAAGAGAAAGAGAGAGAAAAGGGAAAGAAATAAAGAACCTGCCATGGAGCAGGGCTGGGGAAGGGGGAGGGAACCGGGGATGTTGGTGGTGGGAGATGGGCACTGGTGGAGGGACGGGTGCTGAAACACTGTATGACCAAAACCCAAACATGAACTTTTTAATTGTATATCTTTTTATTTGTATATCTCACGGTGGTATAATAAAATACTTAAAAAAAAAAAAAAAAAAAAAAAAAAAAGGAAGACATTCACGACATCGGGCAACTACCGCCCCATCTGCCTGTTGTCTGTCATCTACAAGCTGTTTACACGAGTCATCCTGAACAGGATTAGCAGAACACTAGATGAAGGACAACCATGCGAGCAAGCAGGCTTCCGGAAAGGATTCAGCACAATCGACCATATCCACATGGTAACCAAGCTCATTGAGGTTTGTAGGGAGTCCAAGATGCCGCTCTGTCTCACATTCATTGATTTACAGAAAGCCTTTGATTCTGTGGAGACTGAAGCAGTCATCGAAGCCCTAGCCAAACAGGGTGTTCAAACCCAACACATCAAGATCCTTCGTGAGCTGTATTATGGATTCACCACCAGGATCTCACCATTCTACCAAGAAGTGATCATTTATGTGAAAAGAGGGGTTCGACAGGGTGATACCATCTCACCAAAACTCTTCAGCGCCACCCTTGAGAACATCATGCGACAATTAGAATGGGAAGGATTGGGAGTGAAGATAGATGGTTGGCAACTACACCACCTCCGTCGCTGATGACATTGTTCTAATAACACCAAACATTAGCCAAGCGGCACAAATGCTGGCTGACTTTGACCGAGAATGTGGAATGATAGGTCTACAGCTGAATCTAAAAGAAAACTATGTTCATGAAGAATGAACTAGTTCCAGAGGCCCCATTGACTCTCATGGAACAAACATCTCTGAATGCAGCAGTTATGTGTACCTAGGTCGAGAAATCAACATGATGAACGACCTAAAACCTGAGCTGCGCAGGAGGAAAAGAGCAGCATGGAATGCCTTCAAAGGCATTGAAGAAATAGCTAAAAGGACAAAAGAATCTCAGGCTCCAGGCACATCTCTTTGACTTCACTGTTCTCCCTGCATTAACATACGCCTCAGAGACCTGGGCCCTACGAAAGCAGGATGAGAATGCTATTCAGGTCTCCCAGAGAGGAATCGAAAGAGCTATGCTTGGAATATCACGCCTCACTCAAGTGAGAGAAGGAATCCGGAGTTCTGACCTCCGTCGCTATTCCAGAATCAGGGACGCTGTCTCGTTTGCCAAGGCATCAAAAATCAGATGGGCTGGACATGTAATGCGATTTGGATATGACTGCTGGACTAGAGCCATTAAAAGATGATTCAAGGTAAAATTCAGACAGATGGATTTAATATTCTTTTATATATTTCTTATGTTTACTAATATTAAAAAATCTATATTATGATTTAATTGGTTTAGGAAGATTTGTTTTCACAAATATAATACAAATGTAAAATATGCATAAAATTAATGTAGACTTTATTATTCCAAAGTAAAATCACTTGATCACTTGACATCCCGAAATTCATCGATTTGCTCGAGGGGGAGCCAGTAACATTTCCATTTGACCCTATCAAGTGCCAGTGTAACCCAATGGCATCTGGTTGCTTCAGGAATACAAAGAGCCTCAAACCGCTCGCTCAGGGTCTTGACGAAGAAGCCTAACCATCTTGTAGGTGGCCAAGTGATCTTTTGACATTCCGTGGGATCCAGTCAGTAATGGCTCTAGTCCAGCGGTCGTCTCCAAATCGCATTACATGTCCAGCCCATCTGATTTTCGATGCCTTGGCAAACGAGACAGCGTCCCTGACTCCGAACAGCAAAGGAGGTCGGAACTCCAGATTCTTTCACTTGAGTGAGGCCTCACTAAAGTAAAATATTTAAACATTTTTGTATGTCCCAATCAGTAGATGTAAAAACTAAGTAATCTCCTAGGAGGTATCCATTGCAATTGGAGTAGTCTTTAACTCATATTTTTCTCATCATGTTTAAATATGATGTTTCTTTGTATCTACTTTTCAGTTTTAAGTGACATTTAGTCTAAACTTCAGTGTGAATGGATTGGTACTTGTATTAGATGCCCTTCTATTTTTTATTATTTCCGTAGATGACATTTACAATCAGTGTCTATATCTATGATATTATCCTTGACAGAAGCTTTAGGGAGAATGAAGTTTTCAAATATATGATTATAGAGAACAGCTAAAAAATATTTTGTTTGCTTTTCTGCGGGATTTTTTTAGATTGTTAAGCTAGGATCTGTTTTGTCTAGGTTATTTGAAGTCTCATCATCATCCAGAGAAATGTGGTTTGCAAATTAAAATAGTAACATCAGCAATTTCCCCAGAGAGAGATTTGCTTCTATACTGCCAGAGGCAGAATCACTAAGTAACACATAGGTTTTTCTCAGCTGCTCCTGTGCTCCTGAGTATATGAGCAATGGTAGGCAGGGACCTGTCATCTGTAGATGCTAACAAAAGCTAATATGAGCCATAATCATGAATTTCTTTTTGGATAAATAGCAGAACTATTATTACTAATAGCATGTTTGCCAAAGGCTAGAAAACAAACAGCAAACAGCAATACAAAATCTACCTGATTGTTTCACTGCTTCATTAAGTGGTTCTCCGGATCTCAGCTAAATATATCCATTCTCTGGATTTAAAATCTTGCAAGTCTTACTTCTATCAAGGTAGAGACTTTAGCCAAGTAATGGCTGCAAAACTGCCCTAAGAAGGCAAGTCAATTGCATTTTTGTTTTCTTTTTGTTCTGTAGTTTTTACTGTGTGCTTTGGCTTAAATTATTCTGAAGACTTGAAAGCTAGTGTGTCTTTCACAATTATAAACACATCATTGAAACAGTTTCTAACTAGCACAGGTAGAAAGGAGTAGAAGAAAACGTGGATGCATCTGTATGCATGAAATGACAAACTGTCAACATTTTCCTGTAATTGCTATGTAGTATCAGGCTTTGAACATTGGTGTAACTATATGCCAGGATGTGTGATGATGCTAGATGAATTGGCTCAAGGGTTGTCAATCTGATGTAGATGAATTGGCCCCTCCTCTAAAATCTGGAGAGAGAACGATCTATTTGGGAAGGTGGGTTCATAGGAATGGTGGAATTGAAACTGTATGTTTTGGGACAGACAGACATGGGGCAGAGCTGCTACTTGCTCTCCCTGTACCCAGCTGCTCACGAGGCGCCCAGGAGGGATGGTGGGTTCTAGCCCTGGCCCGCCACCCCAGCAGAGTCTCGCAACAAGCCAGACGACCCCCACTCCATGAGGGCCTCCATTTTCCACATCCTGACTTCTCTCTCATCAGAACTCCACCCAGCAGATCAGCCTATCACAGCCTGGCTCATCGAGTTCCACCTTGCAGCAGTCTTTTTTTAAATCCGCTCAGGTATGCTGGTCCAGAGACTCACAGACATGGGGCAGAGCTGCTACTGGCTCTCCCCTGTGCCCAGCTGCTCACGAGGCACCCAGGAGGGATGGTTGGTTCTAGCCCTGGCCCACCACCCCAGCAGAGCCTGACAACAAGCCAGACGACCCCCACTCCATGAGGGCCTCCATTTTTCACATCCGGACTTCTCTCTCGTCAGAACTCCACCCAGCAGACCAGCCTATCACAGCCCAGCTGGTGCGGTTGCTGGCGCGCGTTCATTAATAAATGCTGGACTTAGAGATGACTACAAGAGTATGCTACCTGCATGGCAGAGCCTGGCAAGCTACCCGTGTTGTATTTGATATGCCAAATGCCAGTAACAATTATAGACCTCATTCCAGAATGGATTGAGGCTCTTTATATTCCTGGAGCAAGCAGATGCCCTTGGGCTCTACTAGCATGAGGCAGAACATATGGAGATGTTACTGGGGCCCGCTGGAGCAAATCCATGATAAACGGGAAGATAGTGATGTTTTTGGGGGAAGAATTGGAAAATATCCCTGAGAGTGAGTGGTGCGGCCATATCCTGGCCACAAGAGAATAGTTCAGAATCAAATCATATATTGAAATGCTAACTTGTTGAGAGGGTGTGGAAAAGGTGATTTTTTTGAAAGACTTAAATGGTATGACAGGAACGGTCAAGGAGTTGTTTGTTATGACTTTTCCGGAAGCCCCAGGGACACAGGAGGGGTGGAATACCTCCAAGGAACCATTGACTCAGGAATTGTTAGGTGTTCACCATTACTTGATCTAAGGTGGGCGAGGATCTATCTGAGGTTTATGTATCAGAATAAAATCTGTCCACCATTGCCCAGATGTTATTTACAGATGACCAGTGTGAACAAGATGAATCTAGACCAGAGATGAGTACCAGTTATGCATTTCTGAGAGAGGTACATGACCAGATTGGTATGAAACCCAGACCCCAGAGTCCATGTGTTCCCTGGATTCTAGTCCACCACCACACACAATCAGCCTTGTCTGCTTGAACACACCATTTGAGTGGGCATGACTAGAACTGAAAAACTGCCCAGACTTTTATTTTTGCATATAAAATAAAATGATAAAATTTTAAGGCTCCAGTGACCACAACCTAGAACTGTTAAAACATTCTTGATATTGCTATGTAGTGATATATTCTCTGAATTCACTCTTTCATATAATGAAACTTTTCTATGCTATAAATTATCACAATATTGCTAAGGTTAAAGATGCATTTCTGTAGCTTATTTTTGATGGCTATGATTCAATTGTGTGACTATTATTTATTGAATATATTCCCTCTATAAATACTATTCAATTTTTTATATTAAAATGAATCCTATCTTTGATAGATGTAAAAATTTATGTAAATGTATATCAATTTATAATTCTATAGTCTATGAGATGTATCCTAACCAATTTCTCCACCAATACTGAATTTAAAACCCTTTGCCACCTAAGTAGGTTGAAAATATGTATTGATTTTTTAAAACATTTTAAAATAATTATGCTTATACATAATATTTAAATTAAATTATTAATTAGAAAGAAGATGACATCATTCAAAATTCTGTCATGAAGAGAGAACCTTGTTAAAAATCTTGATATTTAGCCTTTTGAATATTTTTCAGTGCATATTATCATATGATTTTCTAAACTAAATATTACTATACAGTGACTGCTATTTTCACAAGTCTATTTAGCAAATAACTTTTAATGACAAAATCATATTCCATTGTGTGTATTTTACAATTTCCCCTATTGTTGAATATTTTTCTTATTTCTTATCTTTTTGCTACTGCATGATAATACTGTGATGAACATCCTTATATAGTGTTGCTCACTTGTCAAACTGTTTCCTTAATATGCTTCTCTAAAAATGAAATCGTTGAGCAAGAGTATACACATTGCAGAATTGTCTCTTACAAATACCAATTATTCCTTTCTCAGCAGTGAATATAAATAACTATTTCCCCACACTTCAGTTAGTACTGGATATAATGATATTTTAAACCACTACCAGTAAGATAGGTAAAAGATATTTTAAATTATATTTTTTATGTTTTGTAAGATTCTGATTTAGGTTTTCTTTCTTTTCTTTTTTGTTCTTAAAATATAAACCTATTGGTCATTGTTCAACAGTGTTTACAATAAGATAATCAATATATAGTTAGAAAATGTTCGATTGATTATAAAGTTATTATTTCCTCTGACCTGCCAACCAGTAAACCAAATATATAAGAGATTGGACCTTGCAGCTAAAGATGAAAAGACACAAAAATAGAATTTTGATTACAAATTTGTAATATTTAGTTACTTATTATTTCTTCATTCTGATGTTTCTTTCCCAATTTTCCTGGTATTCTTTACCATTTCTTGATGGAATTCGCATTTTAGCTTTACTGCTTTCATATTTTAGTTCATTTTATTCCTATTTTAAAGAAGTAATTTGCCTCATATTACCAGAAAACTATAATAGTTAATAGTCTTCTTTCCTATGGTCATAAGTTATTCATATACACAATGAAGAATACACTCTGGGTTCCCTCCCAATTCTTGAATTAATAATATTGTTTTCAAACTAAGAAAACAGAGTTATAGAGATACTACAGAGCTTGCTTACGACACGTGTCTTGCATGTGGTGATCCCGGTTAGATCTCCAACTTAGCATGCTGTACCCTGAGCCCCTATAGGGTGATCTCTGAACTCCAGAGTTTAAGCCCAAAACAAAGAAAAGAATTAAGAGGAAATGGTAGTAGTGAGGATGTTAGTTTTGCTCCATACCTTGAGTATGGAGCAAAATGCCTTTCACAATTATAACTTTATAAGCACCTGTTTCAAGATATTTATATTTATCAGGTAAAGCAATATCCTTTCATTACTATTTTTCAAGAGAAATTTTTCAGGACAAATACAAAAGATCATGGGATGTTTTAGTGTTACTCAAGGCAATAGTGTCATTTTGAATGCTAAGTAACATTTACAGATAAAATTGGAGAGAAATTATGATATTATTTATATTTCCACTTGAAAGCATGATATTCTCTCATTCCTCAGGAGAATTGTGTAATTTTCTCCATGCTGCTTACTCCATTAGCTTTTTCTTATATGCACGTGTGTCGGGGATGCCGCCGGGTCCCCAGCAGTGCCAGGAAAAGAGTTCCCTTCTACCTCCTAAGCTGTGGGGAATGGATGAAGACTCAGGAATCCGATGAAGTTTTAAAAGGCTTTACTTAGAGCAGATCCCCGCTCTCCCCACCAGGTGCGATCCCGCGGCGGGCAGCCCCCGAGCCACTCCTCTCCAGGATAAAGGGCTGACACTTTAAGAAGGGCACCAAGCCCCACCCAGCTTCCTCAGACCTTCCACTGCACTACCCCCCACCCTGACCGCCTGCCTCCAGAACCACCCACCAACACCCCAAAATTCAAAACCGCTCGGGACACGCTAGCATCCGCACGAAATATTATCTACCTACCTGAGATACCACTGTGCGTTTGCCCCACACACTTTGCTATACGTCCCTAGCTGCAAAGTAATTCAGGCTCCTACTAACTCTATTGACTAGTCACCCAGAACACACATTTTCAACCTACGATAGTCATTATGGTAAAGCTATGCAGAATTCCTTCAAGCTCTAAAATTGGATTTTGTGCCATCAAGTCACTAATACAGATGAGTCAAGCAATAACGTGAGCTATATAACCTCTCTGAAAAGGAATTTCAGAAGGAACTGTTGAAGATGCACAAGGAACTCAAAGAAACAATGGAATACAAAGTCAATAAAATACAGGAGGACATGAGAGCAGAATTGAGTAAATTTCAGACCAAAGTACAAGCAGAAATGACTGTCACTGTATCACTGTCTTCCCGTTCATCATCGATTTGCTCGGAGCGGGCCCCAGTAACATCTCCATATGTCCTGTCTCATGCTAGTAGAGCCCAAGGGAATCTGCTTGCCCAGGAACATAAAGAGCCTCAATCCATTCCGGAATGAGGTCTATAATTGTTACTGGTATTTGGCATATCAAATACAACATGGGTAGCTTGCCAGGCTCTACCGTGCAGGTAGCATACTCTCTGTAGGCATCTGTAAGTCCTGCATTTATTGATGAACCGCGACAGCTGGGCTGTGATAGGCTGGTCTGCTTGGTGGAGTTCTGACGCAGAGAAGTCCGATGTGGATAATGGAGGCCCTCATGGAGTGGGGCCTGGCTTGTTGCGAGGCTCTGCTGGGGTAGTGGGCCATGGCTAGAACCCACCATCCCCTCCCGGGCGCCTTGTGAGCGGCTGGTCACAGGGAGAGCCAGTAGCAGCTCTGCCCCATGTCTGCGAATCTCCAGAAATGAGTCTCCAAAATGAGGTAAGTGAACTGAAAAACACAGGGGAAGCCCTCCAAAGCAGAGTAACAGCTACTGAAGAAAGAATTAGTGATCTCGAAGACAAGGTTCAGAGATTCTGTAGATAATACCAGAAGATGGAAAAAAGACTCACAATCAATGAACAGACTACCAGAGAAAATCGGGATGAAGCCAAAAGTAACAACATACGCATCACTGGGTTTCCAGAAGGGCAAGAAGAAAATCCTGATGAAGAAGAAATTATCAAAGCCATCATCGCTGAGAAGTTCCCTGAACTGAAGAAAGCATGCTCCCAGATACAGGGAGGCCCAGAGGATACCAGCTAAAGAAACCCCAATAAGAATACTCCAAGACACATCCTTATTAAAATGACAAAAACGATAGACAGAGATAGAATACTGAAAGCAGCAAGATCAAAGAAGGAAATCACATACAAAGGAGCATCCCTGAGATTTACAGCAGACTTCTCAGATAAAACACTCCAAGCCCAAAAACAATGGTGGAATATTGTGAAAAACTCAATGAACTTCAGGCATCACCAAGAATTCTTTTACCCAACTAGACTTACTTTCAGATGTGAAGGAAAGACACACAACTTCATAGACAAACAACAACTCAGGAAATTCATAGACTCAAAACCAACTTTAAAAGAAGGATTGAAGTGTCTTTTGTAAAATAAGACAACCCAAAAGCACTTGATCACTTGATCACTTGATCACTTGAATCCCGTTATTCATCGATTTGTCTCGAGCGGGCGCCAGTAACATTTCCATTGGACCCTATCACGTGCCAATGTAGCCCAATGGCATCTGGTTGATTCAGGAATATGAAGAGCCTCAAACCGCTTCCTTCAGGATCTTAACAAGGAAGTCTGACCATCTTGTAGGTGGGCGGCCACGTGATCTTTTGACATCCCGTGGGATCCAGTCGGTAACGGCTCTAGTCCAGCGGTTGTCTCCAAATCCCATTACATGTCCATCCAGCCCATCTGATTTTCGATGCCTTGGCAAAACGAGACAGCGTCCCTGATTCTGGAATAGCGACGGAGGTCAGAACTCCGGATTCCTTCACTCACTTGAGTGAGACGTGATATTCCAAGCATAGCTCTTTTGATGCCTCTCTGGGAGACCCGAATAAGCTTTCTCATCCTGCTTTCCGTAGGTTCCAGGTCTCTGAGGCGTATGTTAATGCAGGGAGAACAGTGGAGTCAAAGAGATGTGCCTTGAGCCGGAGGTTCTTTGTCCTTTTAGCTATTTCTTCGATGCCTTCTGAAGGCATTCCATGCCGCTCTCTTCCCTCCCAGCGAGCTTCAGGTTTTGGGTCGTTCATCATGTTGATTTCTCGACCTAGGGTACACATAACTGCTGCATTCAGAGATGTTTGTTCCATTGAGAGTAAATGGGGCCTCTGGAACTAGTTCATTTCTCATGAACATAGTTTTCTTCAGATTCAGCTGTAGACCTACCTTTCCACATTCTCGGTCAAAGTCAGCCAGCATTTGTGCCGCTTGGCTAATGTTTGGTGTTATTAGAATGATGTCATTAGCGAAGCGGAGGTGTTGTAGTTGCCGACCATCTATCTTCACTCCCATTCCTTCCCATTCTAATTGTCTCATGATGTTCTCGAGGGTGGCACTGAAGAGTTTTGGGTGAGATGGTATCACCCTGTCGAACCCCCTCTTTGACATCAATGATCACTTCTTTGTAGAATGGTGAGATCCTGGTGGTGAATACCCAAAAGCACAACAAGTTTAAACAGAAAGATGGCACAAAATCCAATGACAATAATATCTCTCAATGTCAACTGTCTAAATGCACCAATTAAGAGACACAGGGTGGCAAAATGGATTAAAAAACTGAATCCAACATTCTGCTGCCTACAAGAAACACATCTGAATAACCAGAGCAAAGAGGAAACACAGTCAAAGGCTGGAAGATCATTCTCCACGCAAACAACCCCTCCAAAATAAGGGTGTGGCCATACTCAGTATCGACAATATAGACTTCAGGCTGAAAAAGGTTAAAAGGGACAATGAAGGCCATTTCTTAATAATGAAGGGGTATGTATACCAGGAAGAAATCACACTACTAAACATATATGCGCCAAACAAGGGGCCAGCAAAATACTTAAAACGACTATTAATAGACCTCAAAGAAGACATTAACAGTAGCACAAAGTAGTCGGAGACTTCAACTCTGCCTTATCGACTATGGGTAGATCGACTAGACTGAAACTCACCAGGAAAATACTGGACCTGAAGGAAGAAATGGAAGAAAGAGAGCTGGTTGATATATATAGGGCTTTTCATCCCAAAGAAGCTGAATACACATTTTTTCCAGTGCACATGGAACATACTCCAAGATAGACCATATACAAGGCCACAAAGCCTTGTATATGGTCAACAAAATAAAAAAGATTGAAATTGTGTCAACTATCTTTTCAGATCACGATGCACTGAAAATAGTAGTTAACCATACACAGAAGCAGGGAGCCAAACCAAACACCTGGAAACTAAACAGCTCACTCCTGAACAACAAATGGGTCATAGAAGAAATCAAACAGGAAATCCAAAGATTCTTAGAAACAAATGACAATGAAGATACCAACTATCATAACTTGTGGGACACAGCAAAAGCTGTGTTAAGAGGAAAGTTCATAGCTCTGCAAGCATTCATAAGGAAAGAAGAAAGGGCCCACATAAATAACCTGACCTCACAGCTGAAAATATTAGAAAAAGACCAACAAAAGAAGCCCAAGCCAGGCAGAGAAGGAAGGAAATAATAAAACTTAGGGAGGAAATCAACGAGATGGAAACCAAAAAAAACAATCTGAAAGATTAATGAAACCAAGAGCTGGTTCTTTGAAAAAATTAAATAAGATCGACAAGCCACTGGCAAACTTGTAAGAACAGGGAAAGAGAGAACCCAAATAAACAGAATCAGAAATGAAAATGGTGACATAAAAACAGAAAAAACAGAAATCCAAAAGATCATCAGAGATTACTTTGAGAACCTGTACGCCACAAAACATGAGAACCTAGAAGAAATGGATAAATTCCTGAAGTCCTATAACCTCACAGGATTGAAACAAGACCTCCAATACCTAAATAAGCCTATCACCATCGAGGAAATTGAAACAGTAATTAAAAGTTTGCCCAAACACAAAAGCTCAGGTCCAGATGGGTTCACTAGCGAATTCTACCAAACCTTTAAGGAGGACCTACTGCCTGTCCTGTTCAAGCTCTTCCAGGAAATAGAAGAAACAGAAACACTCCCAAACAGCTTTTACGAGGCACATATCACCCTGATACCCAAAGCAGGGAGAGACAACACAAAGAAGGAAAATTACAGACCAATCTCCTTGATGAACACAGATACTAAGATCTTCAACAAAATACTAGCAAACAGAATCCAAAGACTCATCAAAAAGATCACACATCATGACCAAGTAGGATTCATCCCGGGAATGCAAGGATGGTTCAACATTTGCAAATCAATCAACATAATACATCACATCAATAAGAGAAAAAATAAAAACCATATGATTCTATCAATAGATGCAGAAAAAGCATTTGACAAGATCCAGCACTCATTCATGATTAAAACCCTCCAGAAAATGGGAATTGAAGGAAGCTTCCTCAATATAGTCAAAGCCATCTACCAAAAGCCCACAGCGAGAATCTTTCTCAATGGGGGAAAAATTGAAAGCCTTCCCCTTAAGATCAGGAACACACAAGGTTGCCCTCTCTCACCTCTTTTTATTCAATATAGTACCGGAAGTACTCGCAATAGCAAAGAGAAGAAAAGGACATTAAGGGCATCCAGATAGGCAAGGAATAAATCAAGCTATCGTTATTTGCAGATGACATGATATTATACTTAGAGAACCATAAATTCTCGACCCAAAAACTCTTAGAAACAATAGATCTGTATCGTAGAGTGGCAGGGTACAAAAATCAATACCCAAAAGTCCTATACACAAATAACGAAAGAGAAGAAAGTGATATTAAGAAATTGATTCCATTCACAATTGTGCCACAGAAAATCAAATACCTAGGAATCAGCTTAACCAAGTGTGTAAAGGACCTATACAAAGAGAACTACAAGACACTGCTTCAAGAAATAAAAGAGGACACGAGGAAATGGAAACATATTCCCTGCTCATGGATGGGGAGAATTAACATTGTCAAGATGGTAATACTCCCTAGAGTTTTGTACAGATTCAATGCGGTTCCTATAAGGATACCCATGACATTCTTGAAAGAAATTGACCAAACACTCCTGAAATTCGTATGGAATAATAAACCCCCCCCGGATAGCTAAAGCAATCCTTGGGAAAAAGAAGATGGGAGGCATCACCTTTCCCAACCTCAAACTATACTACAAAGCAGCAGTAATTAAAACAGCGTGGTACTTGAATAAAAACAGACCTGTGGACCTATGGAATAGAGTTGAGTATCCTGACACCCACCCTCAAAGACATGATCAGTTAATCTTTGATAAAGGTGCAAAGAGTCCAAACTGGAGTAAGGAAAGCCTCTTCAACAAGTGGTGCTGGGAAAACTGGTCAGCTACATGTAAAAAAATGAATTTGGACCTGTGTCTAACACCTTTGCACAAAAATCAGATCAAAATGGATTAAAGATCTCAATATCAGACCTGAATCCATAAAGTACATTGAGGAAAATATAGGAAAAAACCCTCCACGACATTGAAGCTAAAGACATCTTCAACGGTGAAACACCATTAACAAAGCAACTAGAAGGAAATATAAACATATGGGACTATATGAAACTAAAGAGCTTCTGCACCTCGAAAGAATCAGTGACCAAGATAGAAAGACAGTCCACAGAATGGGAAAGAATATTCACCCAATACCCATCTGATAAGGGGTTAATATCCAGGATATATCAGGCACTGGTACAGCTATATAAAAAAAAAAAGCCAACCCCATTAAAAAATGGGGAGAAGAGATGAACAGAAACTTTGACAAAGAAGAAATTTGAGTGGCCAAAAGGCATATGAAAAAATGCTCATCATCACTAATCATCAGAGAGATGCAAATCAAAACAACAATGAGATATGACCTCACACCACAGAGACTGCCCATATCCAAAAGGGTAAAAGCAACAAGTACTGGGGTGTGGATGCGGGGAAAGAAAGGGACTCTCATACATTGTTGGTGGGAATGTCGACTGGTACAACCTTTCTGGAAAACAATATGGACATTCCTCCAAAGACTAGAAATTGAGCTCCCTTTTGACCCAGCCATACCACTCCTGGGAATATACCCTGGGAAGCCAAAAACACACACAGCAGAAACACAATCCACACTTTCATTTTCATAGCAGCACTATTCACAATAGCCAGAACCTGGAAACAACCAGTATGCCCGAGAACTGATGACTGGATAAAAAAACTGTGGTACATCTACGCAATGGAATACTAGGCAGCTGTTAGGAAAAATGAAGTTATGAAATTTGCCTATAAATGGATGGACATGGAAAGGATCATGTTGAGTGAAATTAGTCAGAAGGAAAGAGAGAGACATAGAATGACTGGATTTATTTGCATGACATAAATATATCAGGTGATCTTACCAAAAGTGGAAATTACCACAAACGTGTGGGAGTTAAAGTTTAGGTAAGATAGAGAAGGGAACATGTGTGAATAAATGTCACAAAGGGCTGATACTAACATAGAACTGAGCATTAAATACAGGCAAAAAAATTGCACATGATGGCCTCTAAGTGTGTGTGTTGCAACCCACAATGTGTAAGAGATGGAAAAGAGAGAGAGGGAGAGAGAGAAAGAGATAAAGAACCTGCCATTTAGGCAGGCTATGGGGAGGAGGGAGTAAATTGGGGACATTGGTGGTGGGAAATGGGTACTGGTGGAGGGTCGGGTGCTGGAACACTATGTAACTGAAACCTTCAAACATGAACAATGCTGTAATTGTATATCTCACGGTGGTATAATAAAATGCTTAAAAATAA